>APFE031337915.1:2966-32843 GCA_000404065.3 Pinus taeda
TTAGCTAGATCTAGCATAGATCATTTCGTATAATGATGAGATCAGTTGAAGACATTCTGCTTCAACTGATTCTCCAAGGTGACGGCTTCACCTATCGTAGTGCTGCATCTGGTCCACTTGCTGCAACACTGCATGTTGCACTAATCATGATTATCATCATGCTGCCCATGTCCATGATCTTATCCATCATCATGCTTCATGCTGCCCATGCTGGATCATGCTTCATGCTACTCATGCATCATCATGCTTCATACTGCCCATGCATCATCATGCTTCATGTTACTCATGCATCATCATGCTTCATGCTGCTCATGCTGCCCATGATCTCATCATGCTTCATGCTACTCATGCATCATCATGCTTCATGTTGACCATGCTGCCCATGCTGCCCATGCATCATCATGCTTCATGCTACCCATGCTTATGATTACACTCGTCATGGTGCTGTCCATGGTCCATGTATCATTGTGCTACCCATGCACATGATCTCATACATCATGCTGCTGCCCATGCTCCATGTATCATTGTGCTGCCCATGCACATTATATGATAGCTGCATTCTTATGATAATACGTCCTTCTGCCTACATAGATATTTATTGCCATAACTTGCATATATATACCTTGCCATGTATACATGTACTGCAGATTTGCCTGCATATATGAGCAATGGTCAGAATATATGAGTCTTCATATACAACATATCACTGCCCATATACATACACAGCGTATAACTTGTATCACCCCAACGTATATATTGTGTGTGACCACGCTACCAGATCTAGGGCCTGCGTTTATATATCTGCGTGGTATATCATATGACTGCATTCTATATCATATGACCTACATGGTATATCACCAAGACTTCCTAGCATATCATGATTGTCCAGCGTTTCATGACTGTCCAGCGAATTCAATATATCGTTATGACTGTGTTGCGTTTACATGTATGCGTTCCAATGTATATGATTGCGTTGCGTTTACAATGTATATGACTACGTTCCAATGTGTTCCTTACCTTGTTGCCTTGATTGCGTTCAATACTTATGTGCTGCAAATATTTCCACCTGCGTGTTGGGGACAATGTATGAGAGCTCATAACTTTTCCTTTGCATGTTAGGGTTTCTGCTTTCTAGACTGCGATTCCCCTAACCTTGACAGCAACTCCATTAACCTTACTGCGGCTCCATTCACCTTAGGACTGTGACTGTGACTGCGGCTACCATGCGTTGACGGTGGCTACACCTCAGGGCATCGGGATTATGATCGCGGGTTGACTGCATCCTTTTATTACTGCGGCCACCATTTATGTTACAACGTGTAAGTGCCTCAAGAACGGCGTTTGCCATGGCTTCTCCAAATCAAAGTGTTCTGCGATCCGACTATAGTGCACCTCCTGCTCGCTTGAAAGAACACAAAGGTGCCCCAGGTAGCATAACAATGCGTTTTGGAGGTGGAAGTCTGGCACTCGCTTGCCATCCATCAACATCTTGTATGTGGTGGCAAATTCTGGATCATTTCTGTATAGCTGCGGCCATCCAGAAGTCTTCATGCCCATAAGAGTTGAGAACAATGGTCAGTGCTACAACCGAGGGTCGACTGAGGCAATCCGCAATGTTATTGGTGTTGCCCTTCTTGTATTTAATGTTCTAATGGAATTGTTGCAGATGTGTGGACTATTTTTGATGACGATCGTTCTGCAACTTCCCTTGTGTTTACATAAGTTGAAGAGGTCGGTGATCTGTGTAGATGATCGTCACCTTTCCCAAAATATAATGTTTCCATTGCCGACAAGCCTGCATGATGGAGTACATCTACTTATCGTAGGTGGGGTGTTTCCGAATAGTATTAGAGAGTGTCTCACAATGATAGGCTACTAGATGCCCTTGTTGGGTGAGAACTACACCAATAGCATAGTCAGAGGCATCTATCTCAATTTCAAATCGCTGTTGCAGGTATCGAAATGTGAGTTCTGGCGTAGAGAAAAGGTGATGTTTCAGCTCAACAAATGCCTTTTGTTGTGTCTCGGACCAAGAAAACTTCACATTCGCTCCAACCTTGGTAACATGACTCAAAGGCCAAGTGATATGATAGAATCCCAACACGAACCTTCGATAGAAGTTGGCAAGGTCCAAAAAGCTACGAAGCTCTGTGAGAGTTGTCGGGGCTAGCCAATCTCGAATGACTTAGATCATAGCTAGATCCACATGTATGCCTTGCTCATCAATTATGTAGCCCATATATTGGACCTGGTTCATGCCAAAGGAGAATTTCTCTAAGTTGGCACATAGTTCGTGTCGCTGTAGGGTTTGAAGGACCTGTTGAATATGTAGCAAATGCTCTGCCCAACTCTTGTTGAAGATGAGGATGTCGCCCAGATATACAACCACAAACGAGTTGGTGAAAGGCCACAAGATGTCATCCATCAAGCTCATAAAAGTTGCAAGGGCATTTGTCAACTCAAAGGGCATGACCAACCACTCAAAGAGGCCTTCCTTGGATTTGAAGGCGACCTTCCACACATCTGTGAGTTCTATTGGAACTTGGTGATAGCCAAACTTCAGATCAATCTTGCTGAAGTACTTTGCCCCCTTGAGCTGGTCCAGAAGGTCATCAATCTGTGGGATTGGGTATTTGTTCTTGACAATGATCTTATTCAATGCACATTGCAGAGTCTCCAGGTCCCATCCTTCTTTTGTACAGGTACAATTGGGCTCCCACAAGGTGAGGAACTTGGTCAAATGTGCTGTTTTTGTAGTGATTCTTGGATTTGCCACTTCATTTCCTCTTTTTCCAGAAGAGTGTGGCGATATACTAGCCCATTGGGTAGAGGTGCTCCAGGAGTCAAATCGATTGAATGCGTGACCTGACAGTGCAAGGTTACCCTTGTGGGTGAGGAGAAGATATTCCTGTACTCATCCACGACCTTATCAACTTGCTTCTGTTGCACAGAGGAACCCTTTCTAGGGGCCATGGATGTGGCCATGATCTTCCCCTTACTTCAAAACCGAATTAGAAAGAAAACAAATTTCCCAGTCTGGGAGATGATCTTACTGCATTGCCTAGTAGAGAAATGGCTATTGGCGGGGCTACCTTTGGTATCTTGTATAGTTTTATTCCCAAAGTAATAATAACAATGCGAGGTCTAGACTCATACACAACATGATGTTTCTACAAGTATGGTTGGCCTAATAAAACATCAGACTTCAAGAGGAGCAACATCACACAGTACCTCTTCTGTGAAGGGCTTGACGCTGTAGGGAAGGCAACATTGCTAGCTGACATGGAGATCTCGTCCTTGGTGGAGCCACCTGATGGTGTATGGCTGTGAGTGTGGTGTGGTTAGTAGTGCCAACCGCTTAATGACTTTTGTTGAGATGAGGTTCATTTGGCTCCCAGTGTCGATAATGAACTGCAGTGGAGAACCTTTCACCCACATCTATGAGTGGAAGAGTTGCTTCCCCTCCTCGGGATCTTTAGTCTCAATCTTTTGGACGTTGGTGATGGCAACGGCGGCACTAGGCTTCGCATTAATAATCTGCTTCCTTTTGTCGGGTTTTGGCTCAGAGTCGGAACATGCATCTAACTATAAAGCTTTTAGCTCGGCCACCAATGATTGCTTGGCGCGATACTCATTTGTGCTGTGAGTGGGGCTCTTGTGGAACTCACACCATTTTCCGGTGTCCTACGTCTTCGTGGTGCTATTCCTTGCTTGTGACTTCCATGGGTTGTTCTGGGTCGCTCCACCTTGACTTTGCACTTTGTTCTGCTGTTTAGAGGTGCCTTTTTGCTTCTTTGGATTCGCAGATCCAAAGTCTTGTTTCTTGTGTTTAAATTTCTACTCAATCCTCATAACATATCGGTACATTGCGCCAAGCGAGGAGATGTCTAGGAACTCCAATTTTGCCTGGATGTATTTGTGCAGAAAACCACAGTACTTGAGTATCAAATGTCGCTCTGAATCCTTGAGAGCCAAATTCATGCGTAGGGTATGGAAAATGCTCGTGAACTTCGACACGTCTTGGTCCCTTTCCTGTCGTAGCGTGGTCCACTTTATGTACTTATCTTCATAGATCCCAATAGGGTAATATTGTTCCTTGATGATATCTCAGAAAGAATTCCAAGAGGGTGCATCTAGAAATAGTGAGGGTTCCACCTTGTCCCTCTACTCACAATAAGTTTCCTACTAGTCCTTGACATGGGGGGTGGCTTTGAGGAGTGCAAAGGTAATCTTTTCCCTATCAGAAAAATTATGGACTGAAAAATATTCTTCCAGTAGATTTAACCATCTATCTAGGGCATCTGTGTCTATTTGGCCTTCAAATATAGAAATTTCAAAGTTAACTAGTACCTTAAAGGGGGTAATGCCTCCGAAGTGACTGTTGGATGAAGATGCTTTGCCCACTGATACCCACCGAAGGATCTGGGAAAAATTGTCCATCATCTTGTTCTTTTGTCGCTTGAGGGCCTCTTCGAAAAATATTTTGAAAAGCTCTCTTGCTCTCTCATCTTTCTTTTCTTTCGCCATGTGAGGCTGTTGGGGTTGGCATGATCGGTTTTGCAAGGGTTCAACCAGTTCAAGTCCCAACTCCTTATACTCGACCTCGTTGGAGACATGCATAGAAAAATAGAGAAAGAGCAAACCGCTCTGATACCTCTGATCTAGATTTGATGAAAGAATGAAATGAAATATAGATTTAAATGAAAAATAGAGATACAACAAAACAAAACTTCAATTAATAAATAACAACTGTTGAAACTTGTTTACATGCAAAAAAGAAACAAACTAGCTCAGCGATGGTAACTTATCTATGAGAAGAGATGTAATAGATACATGCCTTCTAAACTGTGTTACAATGAGGCCCAAAGGCTTTTTTATCATTAAAAAACAATGAAAAACCCTAAACATCCAAAAACCTAACCCTAGGTGTGAAGCGCCAAAAACTTGTGGGCCCTGCTGAGGTTAGTTGGAACGTCAACTTCCCGGGTCATAGCTTTGGCATACGATCTCCATTTGGTGTGTACGATACCTCGTTCGAAAGATTTATCCGAGGACAACAATTTTCCACTGCAAAGGGCACAACTCGTTGGCCTTCTTTTTGCTCGTTTCTCAAAAAAAGCCGTTTAGGGCCTCAAAACGGCTCAAGAAGTTCAAGACCCAAAAACTGCCAAAAATAAAAATATTACCGTAATAAGAAATTGTGTTGGAAATTAGGAATTTGAAAGAAAACAATGTTGGGGGTCCAAGTGGTATAGGCAGGTGGCCGCCAATATCCACCTGGATCAGTGATTCCAAAAATATAGTGAACCAAATTCTGAAGTTTTTACCCATGTACTTTGATCTGTCCTCCAAACTTAAAATATTACACAATGAAAATAATACCAAACAAGGTAAAGAGAAAATGGTAATACAACTCATTTGAAGGAGCCAAACCAAGGATTGTTCACTCTAATACCAATTGTACTTGATCAAATAGTCAAGTAAGCATTAAACAGACCCCAGACCATCGGAAGTGAGTAGGGCATGCCCTTGACCCTGTGAGTGCATCCATTTGAAAATGGTTTTTAATCTTTTTATCTCTTCTATTTAATTGAGTTTTTATGTCTTGTGCATATTTATTTTCCTTGTTCTTATGATTATTACTTGCAGATTTTGCTATAATTTATTGATGAATACTATAAGAATTATACTCACACTGAATTTTGTAAATGCTCCATCATAATTTGGTTTTCAATGTGTTAAGGGATTTCCTAATACATTGTGTTAAATTGTGTTACGGCTTTAATGTTATGTTTATAACACCTTGTACTTTTTAAGCTTTTATCAAAGACATTAATCAAAACCTTTAATCTAGGGAACATTTATTCTTTTTTTTTCCATGATTTACCTTTATTTCATGTTTGAATCTGTTGTTAGTACTCACCTAATCCATTAGCTGAAATGTTTCCAGGTATGTTCATTAATATTTTTTTTTGGTTTGCTATACTTAGTGTTTCCATTTTTGCTGTAGATTGTTAGACTTGCAAGGAAGCTACCAACAGGCGATGTGAATGCAGTGCCTTCGTCATCTGCTACAGAGGAAGAGCCTCTTAATGAGAATGATCTTACATAGGAGTGTCAATACACTCTAGTGCCTGCTTATCAAATATATCATTAAGGTGAAATGATCAAGAATAGTTTGGGTTGGAAAAGCTTCTGTAATGATTCTCTATTCATCAAATCCCTGATATTTTTCTTCGAGAAGTAGATAGATACATCTTGTATATTATCTTTTGGATTGGCATCCTATTAGAATATTTTACATTGTGATCTTGTTGTATTTTCATTGTGATCTTCTTCTTGTATTTTCAGACACTATATTAGTCAATGTAGTTTTATCCATTGCTAAAGTTCCATCGATCCATTTTCGTGACGTTCATGCAATAGAAGAAATGTTTAGTTCGTGGCAGAGGACACTGTCAGTTATTTGTTACATTAATCATATACTTCATCGAATAAGGGAAATGGCTTTCCTTATTAAGATACTTTGAGTATTGGGTTTGGACGATTACAGAAGGGCATTTTCTTTTCATTATATATCTCTACAATTGTTTCAGAGCTCTGTTGTCATATGCAGTGAAACTAAAATGCATCCTATCAGCGATGTTAAAATGTGTAATTGCAATTTAAAAATACATTTTAATAGAAAGCAACGGTTTTCCGAGTTTGAATTATATTTCTTTGGAGGTGAAGTAGTTCACTGTTGGTGTTTTAGGCTTTTTTACATCTTGTTCTGAAACTGAAACATTCCTCTTATATTTATTTTGTAAGGATCAAACAAGTTATATACAGAAACTCATTTCTGTCTCTCTACAGAGCCATTTTATTTTTCTTCTTTGCTTCACTAACAAAGCTCCTTGACAATATGAGTAGATCATCAATAAATAAATGATGGCCCCAGAGAATATTTGTGTTAACACAGCGGTGTAGCTAGCCAATCGTTTTAGTTTTTCAATTCAGCAAGTTAAGAATAAGATTCTGTACAGTGTATTCAGAAATGATGGATAATAGTTAAAGGGATGTGACTGTTGGTGGGTAATGAAAAATTTAGCAGTCTTATGCTATACTAATTGACATCGCACATTTGCTTGGTGTATGCTATACTAATTTTATCACACATTGCAATGGCTTTTACTTTGTGAGAGTTGATTTTGTTTTGCGCTGAAAGCTGATGTATTGCTGTTGATATCTGAATGTGACGGGTTGTACAGAATTGCTTAAGTGACCTTTCCGACACATCTAGTCTCAATTCATATAATCTACTTGGCACTCCAGTTAAATATGGACATCGTCATGGGATGAATGTTGTGCGATTTGAAAGAACAGTCTATTGACTTGTAGAAATTTGTTTGCTTTGAGCCGGTTAGACATAGGGCTCAAATGTATTTAACACTCACCAGGTCCTAACGTTCTCATTGTGGCTTAGCAGCTCCCTACACTAGCTGTGGTGTGTATTATGACATGGTCGTAATGGCCCAGGACATAGTCTGAATTCTCGACCTTTAAAGTTCTACGTGAACAGTAAATGCCCAATAGTTGACCACTGCATGCCTCAAAGAGAGGGATGGTCTTACCCAGGCAGATGTTACTCATTGGGGGGCCCTTAAAGATATAATGAAAGCATATAAAGATACAACGAAATCACGCGAGAAACATGTTTAGGATAATTTTGAGATTTGGGAGCTCTAGGCCTACAATCATGCTAAAGTTTGTGGCTCAAATTATGACATGTTTCCATGCATTCGAAAATGTGGCCATACTGAGTTTAAGTTGTTCCAAATATAAATCATATGTTTTTTTTTTTTTTAACACTATGCTCCATATATAATTACCATTTCACAATATTGGTCATGATTTTCAAAGATGAAACCTGTGTATGAATATAGTCTCTCAATGTATTTGAGATTATATGGTTATGAATTTTCGCATATCCGTATTTCTTTAAATTTTTTTGAAATCTAAATTCTCGAATTGCTAGATAGCTTATTGAATATCACGAAATTCTTTGTTTGATTGTTTTATTCTACAAGATATAAAGTTGATACAACAATTTTATTTTTTTTATTCCATAAAAAAACATGTAGAACATAGGAGATCTATTTCGACATCTAATAGAGGAACTCAGAATTTCCTATACTCTAACAGGCTTCTTGCTAGGTTATTCACGGTCAAGAAAAAGACAGGTTATTCACGGTCAAGAAAAATGTCTTATACTAGGTTGTAATTTTAAATTATAAATGTTATAACATCTAGTTTATTGTTTTTATTGTTAAGATGGTTATAGGGAATTTGTAATTTATTATTATTATTATTATTATAGGGCATTTACAAGTGCCATCTCCTATGTGTTAATAAACATGTTAATGGGCTGTTCATGTTAAATACATGGAAAGCATACATTTTGTTGCAGTATAAGGTAGCTATGGTTTGCATTTTTTTAAAATGTGAAGAAATCAAATTTAGACCTCTATAAATCGGCCCATCCTAACTTTACAAGTCGGTTCAATCAGTCCTATGTGTTAATAAACATGTTAATGGGCTGTTCATGTTAAATACATGGAAATCATACATTTTGTTGCAGTATAAAGTAGCTATGGTTTGCATTTTTTTAAAACATGAAGAAATCAAATTTAGACATTTATAAATCGGCCCATCCTAACTTTACAAGTTGGTTCAATCAGCCCTACAAGTCGGCTTCAAGGACATCATGTCGGCCCTACTTGGGTTAATTAGCCCTCTCATGATGCCTATTAATAAGAGGTCAGTGGCATTCATTTCACCCATCATCACATCAAGCAATTCAGTCTGAAATCTCAAGCTAATTCGGGCTTACATTTCAGAGTATATCCACACGTGCAAGGAAGTTTACAAGGGTTTTTTTGACTGCAACTCGATCTCCTTAAGGGGACCATTAATACAATGATTTGGATAATCTATACATCTGTTTTGTTATCTCTTTTTGAGGCTGTAAATTGTAGAGAGGCTTGCTCTCCTTTTGTGACATCATTCTAAAGTTGACCAAGGTCTTTTTGGACTTATATTTTGGGTAGTTCATTGAATATTACAGTGGAAACTTTGGCCTCCCATTACAATGACTTGAAGCTCTCATTTCGGCCTCCTTGTGTAGACCCTTGGATAGAAGTAGAATCTCTCTCTCTCTTCATTTTTTGTGCAGACATTGATTGGGTATCTTATTGTTGTTATTTTGGATTTGTTGAACCATTCAAATGTACTATTGATGGACACAATCTCTCTCACATAAGGAAATAATTTTTGTGTTGTCCCCTAGTGGGTTTTTCCCTGTTTGTGAGCCTAATCTTGGTGTCTCTTGTCTCCTACTTATTCTCTATGATTCATTGTCTACTGTGATCTCTATTTACTGTGCTTGTTGAAGAATAATTGGTTGAAGTTTTTCAAGTATAACTACTTGTTGACTAAAGTATAAAGAAGAAACAATTTACATCAATAAAAGTAGTTATCATTTGTGAAAAAAAAATTGCATCACTAAAATTTCAACATGGTATCAAAGCATTGGTGAAGGAAAGGAGCAGCAAAATCATATTGAAGAGCACTTGATGATCACTCGAAGAACATCTTGAAGAGCATTTGAAACGTTTATAGGTTTTGTCCAACATCTTCATCATGAATTCTTCATTCATGAAGACTAAAGGCAAGCTTGAAGGAGCCACAACTACAAGGCTTGGAAGGAAAGGTTTGAGATCATTCTTGAAAGGAACAAAGTCTTGGGAATTATCACAGGTAAACTCATTGAACCATCTGATCAAGTAGGAAAGGAGAAGTATCATGAAGATGATATTTTGGCAAGAAGTATTTTTTTGGATTTTGTTAGGGATGATTTAGTTCCCTATATCACTGAACATAAGAATGCTAAGGCTATGTGCGATGCTATCATTGATTGGATTGTATACCATCAACAATGTAAATCAATCCATTAATCTAAAAGGTTATCCCCATAACATCAAGATGACAAAGAATGACACAATAGCATCATACTTTGTTACGAATTAAATACACACCGGGCTCACGTTGGGGGGAGATTGTTGGAAATTGGATAAACCCATCCTCCTCATGTGTTTCACAACATGGAGTAATCAACTCTCGTGGATCCTTATCTATGGTGAATCAATCAATGAATAACACCTACTGATTTTGGTCTAACAACAATCGTGATTACTAATAAGAATGTGGAGTTGAATGTTGATTCTAGTTATCTTGTGGGAAAATTTGGATCCATTTACTTTTGGATACCATTGGGATATTTTCTTGAGTTGTATGTTATTTTTGTTCCTATTTTGAAGAAAAAACTTGTTTCAATGTTTTATATGACAAATTGTAGACTAGTAAGTATGAGGGATATTTGTATAGGTGCACTAGATGACAAAATTTACAAATGGATTATTGATATGTGGAACTTGTACATTCTAGTGGGACATTGAATGAGCCCTCTATCTTTAAGGAAGCATATGTAGAGCACATAGAGAGATGCCATGGAGATAGGTTTAGAGCTTGTTGTGAAACTAATGGTTAATTCTAGGCTTGTAGTTGATGGAAGAGTTGTATAGGGATAAGGTTAAATTATGTTAGGGAGATGGAGTTGACCTTGATGTTACTTATGTTATAGGGTTATCTCAGAAAAAGAGAAGGGATATTGTTGAGGTTGATGCTTCAATTGTCAAGAGGTTTTGAGGTTCATCAGAAAGATATCCATGATTACACATTGACAATTTTGGCCCATGATATCGACTTAAGGGTTAATGGAGTTTGGTAGGGTGTTTATGATCCAAAGTTATGCTCTTTCACGCTCATAGATGGTCAAATTTAATTTGTTCGTGATACCGTGATTACATCTTATGTTGTTGGATACAATGACACTTCTAAATCTTACAACATTTACGCCCCAGAGAATGCTATATTGAGAAAAATTGTGAAGTTTGATGAGGATGTGAAGTTAAAGATACGCCATATTTAGAAGTGGATGATGTGATATTAAGAGACATGAATTCATTTTCTACTACAACTTGCAAGAAGATGAGATCAATTACTTTGACATTAGAAGATGCACATAAGCATGTAGGAGCACCTAGATTTTTTATGAGGGCTAGTATGGCTCTTAGGAAATATGCTAATTATGTTGCATTGATTTCTTCCACTTGTGAACCTTGTAGTTTTTTTGATGAGGCAAGGCATGATGATCCAAATTGGATATATTTTTTTTCATCTATAAGGATGCTTTGAGACTGGAAAAATTGGAGGAATCAACATTTGTGGTCATTTTAATCAGTAGGTCCTAGTTTGAAGAATTAGAGTTTGATGCCTTCCAATGCTATTTTGATACATCAAATAATATTTTTGGGTCCAAATTATCCCACTTAAATAAAAGAACCTAAATTCGATTCTACACTCAAATACCTTTCCAATGGTGTAAGAATAATATCAATCAGAGTTCGTTTGCAAACATTATGCTTCTTGCAAGTTGACCTAAAGAGTTTGACCACCATGGTATGAGAAGATGCCATTTCATCCCCTGTTACTCATGCATGTGGGGATAACCATGTTTGGAATATGAAGAATAATTTAGAAGGATCAAATTTGTGACTCTATTTGAAATTTGGAGGAGTGAGATTCAACCCCTAGTTGGATGTTAGGTTATATTAAAACCATACCACTGGGAGTAGGGGTTCCATTCTTTGCTATTTTATCTTTTCCCATTGTAGAGTATATTAACTAGGAGTGGGGATTGTAGAGGATAATGGATGGGGTTAATATTTTTTTACTAGTGTAGCAAACCACAAGTCTTAGATAACTCAATAGTGAGTGCCTTACCCTTTGTACTTGCATTATTTCCATACCAGAAAAAAAGAGAGCAAAGAAGCCTCACCTTGTAGCTAGTTTTTTTCCCAAAAGGGTTTCCCAAAGAAAATATTTGTGTTCATTGTGGATGGTGTGTGATTGTATTTGTTTTTCTCTAGTTTTTGTATTTTATATAGTTCATGCATAACATAAAATTGTTAATTAAAAAATCTAGAATCTAATGGAATTTAACCTCCATAGTATAGAATTTAGTTGATTTTATTAGACATGTTGTGATGAACTATATAGTGGATTATCCATGGTAGTTTAAAAATCATATTGGTATTAGAGTAGGTTGTATTGGGGGAATTTCATGGGAAGTTGTAGTGTAGCACATCTAGGCCCTTATTTGTTTGATTAAGGCCACGGGTATTGAAAACCCTTAAGGAAGTGAGGCTATAAAAAACCCTCTTCCTTAAACTACCTCAAAAGTAATTTCCAATACCACCATCATATTTTTCTCATTAAGAGCTCTCCAAAGATATAAATTTCATCTCATTTGAGCTCTAGATGCAAAGTTATGCCCACTAGAATATTTTCCTCTAAGTCCCACATCAACATATGTACCATGATACTTGGTAGAAATATGGCATCCTTTTTGCTCACTTGCCACCATTTTACATTCCATGCTAACTTCCATGGTGACTTGGCCAGTATACTAGTTGTCATATCAATGAACTAATCCCTTAGGGAAAATACCACTATGTTAAATTTCCTTCCTTATGTTCTATCCTGGCCTGATTTGATAGATGGATCACTAATGGATGAAACTCCACCTCCCCATCATATGTCATTTCAATATTCTTCAACATTAGGGATTCATGATGGAGGTGACTTGGTGTATTGCTTGATACCCAATCACATAATAGTTAATAGCCCATTAATCTGCCTCTTGATGGCTCCAAATCCTCCTATCTTTGTTAAATGATAGATGTGTTACCATTTGATAGTATTAGGTGTAAGACTTGATAGCTAGTATCTTGAATCTTGATACCTAATCATCCAAAATCATGACATCCATTATTTTGAAATCCTGATATCATGACGTCCATGTCACCTCTGCCTCATTTTCTGGTTTGTTTCCACCCCTACACCACTGCACACTCTGATATAGATCCTCTTACCATGCCATCTTTCCATGTCATCAAAGACCTACTTTGTTCCACATCATCATGACACATTACCTTACAATTCTAGGTACATGTGAGCATGCCAAATCACCAAACGCTGCTAGTCTAGGATGTCATGTCCATTACCTTATTGGGAATCATTGATATTGGGAGGAAATACTTATCGCTGGGTCTCAAACTCTTGATAACCGACCTTTGAAATCCTGACACCTGATAGTTGATATCTAATCACTTATTAGATCTTGGCTCTTTATTTATGTTACTGATAAGCATTTTGTGTCTGTCAACATCGGGGGTCTGCACCAGGGTAGGAATTTCAAACTTGAATCACTCGTCAAATTTGACGGTTTGGGCAACTTTAACACTTAGTCATTTTAACAAAAGATATTGATGGTTATGAAAAAAAATTGGTTGTATTTAACGGCCAAATCAACCCATGATGGGAAATTTGCCCGTCAAATTCCATCCTTGGTATGCACCAAATGCTTCTTGGAGTATTTCCAACACCTGACACCTGATGCCTCGATATCCCATTGTTAGACCTTCCAATTAACATAATATTAACTGACATGAACTCCTTCATTAGCTAATAGATGGGTAAGGTTCTATGAATATTGGGGGTTAAAGACCCTCGATGATTGATATTTTGACCTTCAAAGGCCAAATATACTGATGGCCAATGGCATAATAGCCCATTTCGACTAGGCCCCTAGTCAAGGCCCCACAAGTCGACCATGTGACCAGGGGATGACAATGAGGACTTCCATCACAAAATTTCCAAAAAAATTGAAACCAATGTGATCAATCCCGAATTTTCATTCAGTTCGATACTAAGATAATGTACGCTTATAGAGGGAGTTTCTATCTTAGTATCGAACTGAATGAAACCAAATATCTTAGTATACAAGAAACCAAATAGGCCACTATACATAGTTTTCCTCATCTCAATCCTTTATAACTTCTCTCCCAATCTAGGGAAATATTCCAACTATTTAGCAGTAAAATAGGGGTACTACATAACTCTTCAATCCCTTCATTGGCATAATAAAGGCCAACCACAAACAGTTAAGGCCACACAAAGCCTACACCAATCCCTTCGGTAGGCTTTTCACTAGGTCAAGAGTTCTTTAGTCAATTATATAGTGAATCTATCTCAAATGTTCTATGAATCCCTTTTCCTTTGAGTCCCCTATTTATAGTTAAGGCTATTTCTCTCACCTACAAATCCATAGCATCGAAAGACTTACTCTCCATAATAGACTTATAACACTTTTAATCTATCTAAAGTAGAAAAATCTCTTGTTTAAGACTCAGTGAGGGTCTTTCACAACCATTCATCCATTCTAGATATCCAAGAGAATAAGGGGGTTAA
The DNA here is from genome assembly GCA_000404065.3 of Pinus taeda. NCBI lineage: Eukaryota > Viridiplantae > Streptophyta > Pinopsida > Pinales > Pinaceae > Pinus > Pinus taeda. The sequence continues at coordinate 17,379 of APFE031337915.1, forward strand.
CCTCCCCTATATTCATAGACATAAGGGAAGCTCAAGGGAGGGCGTAGGGAACAAGTTTGAAGGATGAAGGAAGGACAATGAGGCTTTGGAAGTGCATTATGTGCTCAAGAGAACCAAGGAAGGCATAAGGCATATTGTTGAACGCTAAAGGGATGAATTTTTGACCTTCCCAAGTGTCTTTTGCACTTAAGAGAAGACAAGAGGGAATAGGGCGCAAGTCCGAAGGCTGAAGGGTTGAGCTTCGACCTTCCCAAGTGAACTGTGCACTCAAGGGGGCCAAGGAGGGCGCATGGCACAAGTCTAAAGGGTAAAGGGTTGAGATTCGACCATTCCAAGTGTGTTGTGAACTCAAGGGAGCCAAGGAGGGTGTAGGGCGCACATTCAAATATGAAAGGGGAAATCATTAGTTGGTTCAAGGATTGATTATGTGCTCAAGGAGGAACAATTCTTCAAGTCAAAGGAGCGTACTCAATAGGAATACTTGATTTTTCTATGTGCAATTTGGAACAGGGAAGGGGAATGATGCTTGGGAGTGCACTACATGCTCTTGGATGGTGCAGCGAGGACTTCAAAATAAGGAAGGAATATCAGCTAAGGCTTAAGATTGAACGTATGCGCTCTCCTAGCTTTAGTGGGATAACTTGTGTAACCATAATTTGTCTAAGTCTAAAAGGTAAAATGAGGGGAAAACACAATGAGTTTACACATAAAATAAAGTGAGACACATACCGAATAATAAATAAAACTTAGACAAGGGTGAACAATGAGAAATACACATCAAAATGCCAATTTACAAACACTCCCCACATACAATAAACAAAGTGTATGCGACTACGACCAAAAGTTTCGTTTTATGCCAAACAAAGGTACTATAACCATGAAGTACATTAGAGATGTTATAATCAATGCGGCAACACTTAGGAATGATCAAGAACACTTGAAACGTGTGGGATGACTTGAAATGACACTTGATGACTAAAGCGACACTTGATATGACAATTTAGTAGGCTCTAAAATTTGAATGTGGTGAAGTTTTGGATGATGTTGAAGCAATGAAAACACTTGGCAACACATTGGACGAACTTCAAATTCTCCGATTAAGAATAAATTTTTAGTTAAAGGGTTAGTTCTTCAGGAAGTATTAATTCACGAATTACATTGCCTTGACTTCCCCTCCCAACCCAATTGTATACATAACACCTTAATTCCCTTTACTTCATTCAAACACACAAAATAGATGCCATATCACAATTGTTTCAGTCTAGGAAAGGGTAATGTGCATGGTGAGTTTAAGATATTCAGAGTATGAGTTTAGTCTTTGATGTTTCTCCACTGCCGACAGGCCTAGACAATACCCTGATGGAGTCATTACAAGAGCACAAGAATTTCTTTGCTGCCAGCGAGCGTGAACAATACTCTGACAAAGTCACTTGCTTCACCTCCCTGCGTAGGAAGCCTTTCTCTTATTTCACCCTTTATTTGTTTATTTAATAGGTTTGTGCTTCAACACGTATTATTTTCGAAGGGAAGAAGAGGGATCCCAAATTATTGAGAGAAAATTAGGTTTTCCCTTCAGAGAAGTATTAATATAACCTCTGATATTGGTTTGATTGTTATAGATTTCCCCTTATCATTTCTCTACTATATTGGATAAGCATGTAAGATTTAACACCAAGTTTATGGGTTTGGATACTAGAATAAATTCGGATCTGATAGGTTCCCTCAAGGTTTTCCTTTTGGATTTATCATATTTTCTATTCAAACTTAGCTCAAACTATGGCATCTTCCCAAACAACGAAGAAGAACTAAAAGATAGCCAAGTGTTGTAGTTGGCACTTTTCCTCTTTATTTCACCACAAAGGCTTTCTGAGCCACACACCCTTTTACACAAGGTCTTATTTATGTACAATGACCAAGACAAAAAACAATATGGGACATTACTTGAAATGACAAACATGATACCGACGACAAATGATAAAGAAATAAACTGTATGAGAAATGTAGCTTAGAGCTACTACTAGAAATAGTGCTTCAAATATCGACCATTGACGGGAAGAGGTTCAGTCATGCCATCTAAATATTTCACCTTATGACCAAGTTTCTCTTCATGGTGTAGGGGCCTATCTACAAATATTAAAACTTTGTGTGTTTGCCTTTCTCTTCCTAGGCTTTATCCCACTTCTATATTAAGTCACCCACATCAAAAATCTTAGTCCCTACACATTTTTTTTATCAAACCAACACTTAATATGGTATTGATGAATGGAAAATATTTTTTTAGCTTTGAGTTTTTCTTCCTCGAGTTTAAGCAGAGTATCTATCCTTCTTTGAACCAGAAGGCACAATATGCCTTGGGACTCTTGGGAGAGTTGCAAGGTTGGGAGATATAGGTTAGGAGGTAAGATAACTTCTTTACGTATACCAGGAATGGTGAGGATTTGAGGGAAGGCTTAGGAGTTACATGGTCAATCCATAACACATTTACTAAAGCATTGTGCCAACTCCTTTGTTAAGATAAAACGATTTTCTTGATTATGTGTATGAGTTTTTTTATATTGATTCTTCTAAACCATTTCCTTGTAGATCATAGTTAGATGCATGCTTTAATATGATACAATTTTCTAATGCAAACTCATAATATTTCAATGAAGAAAAATAAGCCACATTATCAAAGACAAGATACATTGGAACACCAAACCTAGTTATAATGTTCTACTTTAGGAATTTGATGACTTCCTGGTTGTTAACTTGTCTTAAATGAACTAGTTATGTCCATTGAGTAAAATAATGTCACTGTCAAGATGTATTGGTGTTGCTTTGATGAGTGCGAAAATATTTCTCCAATAACGTCTAGTCACCACTACTAGAACAGTTCCTCAATTGCTACTAGTAGTAGAGGTTCTAGTCTCGACCAACACATCTCTGACAAGATGTGCACTTACAAGCGTAAGCGCGAGAATCCTTAAATAGGGTGGGCTAATAATAACCATCCCTCATTACTTTATGTGTAGTTGTACCACCCACATAATGTCCACCTACTAGTCTATCGTGAAAATCTACTAATACCTTCTCTATGTATTTAGGTTCTAGGAATCTTAGCAAGTCACCATTATGGTGCTTTCCTAAAAGAACTCCATGAAAAAGTTGAGAAGATAGAGATTTAATGTGGATTTCCCTCTTTTGTTTATTTGATAAATGTGTGGGTAAGATGTCGTACTCTAAGAATTTCCATATGTTTGAATACCATGGTGTTGTCGAGGCTATTTGGGGAACTTGTTCAACATTATACATATCTCTTTCCCGCTTCCATCATGAAAGACCTTACTCCATGGAATATATCGCTTTGTTCGCAAGTTGAAAGAGGCCATGACCCTTAATAGTATGAACTGACTTAAGTTCTAGACCATATTCTTGCAAACATGTCATCCAAGTTTCCCTCTTCTCACCCAACTCCTATTGCACAAAGACAATTCTAAAAACTGGATGAAGCACATATATGATTGTGTGAGCTTTAAGGAGGTAGGGCATGAAATTATTGACTGCTTTATATAAAACACAAGCTTGTTTATCAATGGAAAGATAGCTCATCTTTTACCCTTGTAAGCCATCACTCATGAAAGAAATAGGTCATTCATTTCCTTCAACATCCTTATGCATTAGTAGAGCCACGATAAATGAATCTGAATTGAAAGTATAAAGCAAGAAATCCTTTCCATAATTAGGACTAAACAATGCAGACACATTAGCAATAAATTGTTTAATATGAGAAAAATAATCCATTTCCCTTTTGTCCCACTTATAGACTGCATCTTTCTTTATCATCTCTTGCAATGGTTTAACTATCTGAGCATAGTCAAAGATGACCTTGTGTAGGAAATTAATATTCCCTAAGAAAGGTTGCATAACCTTCTTGTTTATAGGGAATGGGATCAGAGTTATTGCTTTGACCATTTCTAGATCAATTTTGATTCCTCTCTTGAAAATTATGTGTCCTAAAAGAGCACCTTCCAACACACCGAAGATGATTTTCTTGGGATTGAGAGAAATCCCATACTTAAGACATCGCTCAAATATTTGTTTCATATGATCCACATGGTCTGATATTCTTTTAGATAATATAATAACATCATCCACATAGACTACCACACTTTGGAAAATCATGCCACAGAAATCAATGTCTATTGCTCTTTGAAATGTAGCACCAACATTGATAAGCTCAAATGGTATGTGACTAAAGGCGAATGTTCCCCACTTGGTACTGAAAGTTGTTTTGAGGTGGTCTGGTTCTGCTACTAGTACATGATTTTAGCAACAAGAAAATATTGGACCCAGATACTGTTTGGAAGATTTGTTCAATAGATGGCACCAAATAGTTATCTTTGTATGATGCCTAGTTGAGGTTGCAAAAGTTGACACATAACCTTATCTCATTAAACTTCTTCCTGACAAGGACCAAATTCGAACCCAAGTAGAGTGTATGATCTTAAAAATGATCTGAGCATCCAACAACTTCCTTAATTCCTTTTGGATTAGGGGTTCCAGCGTTGGTTTAACCTTCCTTAGATTTTGTTGAAAAGGTTTCACCCCTTCTTTAATGGGAATGACATGCTAGATAATACGAGTGTCATATGCCTTCAAATCATCGTAGGTACATGAAAAAACATCTCGATAATATTTGAATATGCAGATGAATTCTTGTCATTCTTGTGGAGAACAACATGCACCTAGGTTTACATATTTCAGATCGCCTTGAGTTCCTAGGTTGACTTGTTCAAATGACAACTATTAGCTATGAGCCTTAGTATTAATTGGTCCTCTGAATCATTTTTACAAGTCATATAATTTTTCTAGGGACACTACACATTTCGGCATAGTATTGCCTTTCATTGCATCAACTGCCTCTTGCAAAGCGTTATCATGCTCATTTTCTTCTATGAACACATCCTTGAACACGTCCACATTAGCCATAAAATGCAGTATCTATTAGTTGTCATTGAAAACATGGAAATTAGTTATGTTATCAAGTACATATGGTTTATATATAATTTCTATAGAAAAACATTTTTTCAAAGGCAACATTCTAGCGGTTGCATTAGCTAATGTATCAGATATGACATTTGTAATTCTTGGAACAAAATTAATATTAAAATATTTAAAATAAGTAATAAGTCACCATATCTCATGTTGGTAGTTTTTTAAACTTGGTGAAACATAGTGGATAGTGTTTCGTATTTGGCGAGTAACCACTTATGAGTCACCAATTACCTTGAAGAGTTCTACCTCCAGGTCGATGGATTTCTTTAACCCAAGAACAAGTGATTCGTATTCAGAAGTATTATTTGTGCACTCAAACTACAAACAACATGATAGGATGACTTTGTTGTTATGTGGGTCTATGAGAATGCAACCAACTCCAGAGCCATCCTGCATTTTTGAACCATCAAAGTACAAAGTCCAAATGTTGTCAGCTACTAAACTGGTTCCTATACTATTATTACTATGTACATCTATGTTACAAGATTCATTAGCACCAATTGGAGTACAAGGAAGGATATCCAACTGTGTATATGATGGGACACGTGATGGCTATGCTTGATAACACAGTGATCAATTTCCAGGAAACACTTTCCAAATGTTATGCCTACAAAGCCAACAAGTTCATTATTTCCCTCAAGTAGTGTCACAATATATTTCATGTAGGGTTCACTTTAAACTTGAAACTAGTTGTTCCTGCCCTTGTATGGAAGTCATAAGTGTGACCAATCTATAGAAAAATACCCTTGTAATTTATTAGACTAGTCTCTACTCAAGAGTACCCCATAGGCTTCAACGATTTCCACAATTAAAATGTTTATGCATTGGTGTACCTGGTGGTTAGATGACAAGAAGATAATAACATTTTTGAGTTAACCAATTGTCTAAACAAGTGATCTATCCAGTTGAATGATTTGTGCATCAACCTTATCACATTTAGCATTAATATTCTTAGCAACAAATAATGACATTTCATTCACAGATGCACATAAATCAACCAAACAATTATGGACATTGAAATTAAATTTCAAAAGTTAGAAATAATTGGGGCGAGATATTTTTAACATATAAGGTTACAACATTAACCACATATTCAATAGATCCAGGAGATTTACCAAACACCTTTTAAGAAGTATAATATTTTTCTGGAAATACTAAGAGGGGGGTGAATCAATATTTCTTTTCAATTGTTATCATTACCAATTTAGATTCTTTATAATTTTAATCAAAGAAATGACTTTATTAAATATAGAAAAAGATTGAATATAATATTTGATGAGTATTTCCAAGCACCAACTTGGACTTTGATGAGGCTCCAACCTCTAGGGCTCCGACCCTATATTACTAAGGCACCAACCTTGAATTTAGGAGCACCAACTCCAAGGACACCAATCCTTCCAATTCTAAGGCACCAACCCCGATATTATATACTATCACTTCCTTTGATATGGCCCTTACTCTTGGCATATGCGATTAATCTGCATTGTCTTGCCTCGTCACTCCTGTGGTTTCTCTTTACTCCTATAACTCCCGATACACTACTCTGATAGCTCTTCTATGCTCCGATAGCTCTTCTTCCAATAAGTCTTCTTTGATGGCTTCCAATGAACTCTTCCTACACCTATTGCTTCGTCGATTTCCTCTGCTTGGCTTCACATCATTATTCACTATCCAGAATATTTCCATATTGACATGAATGACAATCTAGATCAACAATCTCCCCCTTTTTCATTGGTGGAAATATTTTTCTTCTCTCCCCCTTTGACATCAATGGCAAAGGAGTCCACAACTCCTCCCCCTGTCAAACTGCTCCCCCTGTCAAACTACTCCCCTCGTTATGTGACATATTAAGAATCGGTTTAGTGTGATGCTAAAGCAATAACCCCCATCTTTTGATGGAGATGTTAAAATGCTTCTCAAGGAAGAGGTTTGGTGAAATGTCTGCAATGTGTTCCTTGGTATTGATATATTATAACTTGATTTTTTGTTCAGTCACCTGTTCACGGAGAAAATGATACTTGATTGGTATATGTTTGGTTTTTGAGTGCATCACTGAATTTTTACTGAGATTGATAGAACTTGTGTTATCAAAATGGATGGTGATTGGCTGTTTAGTTTCTATGTTGACATCCTTCAAAGCTTCCTTCATCCATAGTATTTGTGTACAACAGTCATTTGTGGTTATATATTCAACTTCAGTTGTAGAGAGACATATAGATGATTGTTTTTTGCTGAGCCAAACTACCAGGCAATCTCCCATAAAAAATGCATTTCCATTGGTGCTTTTATGATCATTCACACCTCCAGTCCAATCAACATCGACATAAGCTGTCACTGTAGTATTTGTGCTTTTGGGATACCAAAGACCAAAATCAGGGGTTCCTTTCAAGCATTTGAGAATTCTTTTCACAGCCGACATGTGGGATTTATTAGGCGCTGATTGAAATCTTCCCACCATTCCCACTGCTTGCATAATGTCAGACCTTGTAGCAGTTAAGTATAAGAGAGCTCCAATTATTAACCTGTAAAGAGTTACATTTACCGGGGGGGTCATCATCTTTTCTTAGTTTGTAGTTTGTGGTCATTGGTGTGCTCATAGGTGCACATTCTTCCATTCCATATCTTTTAACCATTGCTTTGAGATATTTTTTTTGAGAGATAAACATGCCTATTGTGGTTTGCGATACTTGTAGTCCAAGGAAGTAGGATAGATCACAAACCATTGAAATTTCAAATCCTTTTGACATATTTTGAGCAAACGTATGGCTCATTTCATCATTATTACTAGCAAAAATCAGATCATCAACATATACAAGGGTGATTAGTAATTTAACCTTATCCATCTTCATGTAGAGATTACTTCCTGCCACCCCCTTTTTGAAGTTTTGTTGTTGTAGATAATGATCCAATCTTGTGTACCATGCTCTAGGAGCTTATTTCAAACAATATAATGCCTTTTTCAACTTTCATAGAACGTCTTTTCCTTTTGCTAGATCAAAACCTTCTGGTTTCTCCATGTAGTCTTCTTCCTTGAGTTCCCCATTCAGAAATGCTAATTTTATGTCCATTTGATGGAATTTGAATCCTTTTGAGCATGAAAATGCCAAGAACATCGTTATAGTTTCCATACGAGCTATTGGTGCAAAGGTTTCTTCAAAATCGATTCCTTCAATTTGTGAACACCCTTTATAGACAAGTCTTGACTTATTTCTAATGATTTTTCCATCTTCATTCATTTTGTTTTTGAACACCTACTTAGTTCCAATTATATTTTTATCCTTTAGGTGAGGTACCAACTCCTATGTCTCATTTTTTGTGATTTGAGACATTTCTTCTTCCATGGATTTCACCCAATAAGGATACTTTCTTGAGTAAAAGTTTTTGTTTCTATCTTAGAAAGGAGAGCAACACCATTTATTTTTGGTGTACTTGTCATCCTTCTTCAGGTTTGTATTCCTTCATCTACATTGCCAATAATATGTTCTTCTGGATGATTCTTTTGGAGGAATTTCACTTTTAAAGAAGTTTGGGATGATTATTTTTCTTTTTGTTTTTCTTGATCTTTTTCTTCCTTTTCAGGTTCTTCTTCACTTTCTTCAATAAAGGGGTCAGCTTCATGATCTTCAATTTTCTTTTTTGGAAGCTCTTCATCAATTTTCACATCAATACTTTCCACTATTTTTCATAGTCGATTATTGTAGCATTTGTAAGCTTTGCTTCTAGTAGAATACCCAAAAAATATTCCTTCATCAACCCGAGAATCAAATTTTCCTGATGAGTCATCATTGATCTTTATGAAGAATTTGCTTCCAAAAATCCTGAAGTATTTTACTGAAGCAGATCTTCCTTTCCATAATTCATAAGGAGTCTCCTCATTATTTGGTCTTAGTTTTTTTTGATTCAAGGTATAAACCGTTGTCTTGACTACTTCCTTCCAAAATTTTGGCTGCAAGTTAGCTGCTAGTAACATAGTTCTGACCATTCTTGAACAGTTTGGTTTCTCCTTTCAACTACCCCATTTTGCTTAGGTGTTCTAGCAGCGGAGATCTCTCTTTTGATTCCATGTTCTTTACAGAATTCATCAAATTCTTTTGATGTGAATTCTCCTCCTCCATCCATTCTAAGACATTTAATTTTGGAATCCTTTTCATTTTCTATAAGAGCTTTAAGATTCTTAAAAAATTCAAACGCTTCAGATTTATATTTTATGAAATATACCCACATCATTCTAGTATAGTCATCAATAAATAAAGCAAAATACCTTTCTCCTTGGAGTGTTGGAGTTCTGGTTGGCCCACATAAATCTACATGAATGATCTCTAGAGGTTTTGATGTGGAGAACTCCTTAGTCTTGTGGCTGGTTCTAGTTTGCTTTCCATGTTAACATGGGCCACATACAACTTGATCTAGTTTTGACATCTTTGGAATGTCCCTTACTGCATTGATTTTGCTGATATTGATCAAGTTATCAAAACTTGTATGCCCCAGTTATTTACGCCACTACCAACTTTCACTTGTTTGACTTAGATAACATTTATCTTCTTGAATTTTGTTCAGAATGTAGACGTTATCTGATGTGCTAACTCCTTTTGCCACACATTCTCTTGAGGAAGAGTTCCTTATTTCACAATTTTTAGTGCTGAAGACAACATTATGTCCTTGATCACAAATTTGGCTAACACTCAAGAAATTGTGTTTGAGCCCATCTACCAGCAAATCATTTTCAACCTTTCCTTTTCCATTAATAAGGGTAACGGTTCCTTTTCCAGCAATTTTGGCAGACCCATTCCCAAAGGATACGTTTCCTTCCTTTTTTTTAATGAGACAAACTTCCTTTTGTCACCTGTCATATGTCTGGGGCACCCACTATCCACAAATAAAAGATAATATTCACTGTGAGCACATAAATATAGACCACATTTATCCATATTGAGATTTTCATCTTTTTCTTCTCTACTTTTGAGGGGGCAATTTTGTTTGCTATGTCCATTATCATTACATAATGAGAAAATTGGATCAAATTTGGCCAAAGGATCAAACAAGTTGAAGGTCTTGATTTGTCCTTGCCCTTTGAGACTACATGGTTTGTTTGTCTGATTCTTCAATCTTGGTGCTTCATTCTTACGAGCCATGCAATGTTTAACTTGATAACCAAAGTTTTTACAATAATAACATTGTCCAAGAAAGATAGTTACCTGTTATAATAGCCATGATTTGAATAAACCTTCTTCCTTGGAGTTTCTCTTTCTTCATTATTTGGATTTGATTCGAGCCTTTAATGAGATGATTTTTCTTCTTTTGGATTTCTGCAAAGTACATTGGCATAACTTCTTGTATTATCCTTGGCACTTGATGAAAAAATGATCCTAGACTTGTCACTTTGATATTTCTGAGTGTTGAGAATGTGATCAAGTCTTTGAGAACTTTGCCAAATTCTTTTGATTTGTTCCACTTCCTTTTTGAAAGATACTATTTTAGCTTCATGTCTGTCACATATAATGTCCTCCCTTCTTTTAGATTCCTCTTTGTCTATTTTAAGAGAGATAACCTTCTTACGTAACTCGTCATTTTCTTCAATGGTACTTATCAACAATTCATTTGTATATTCCTCGTTTTCCTGTCTTGGTTCATCGTCTTCAATGAATGCCATAAATAGTACTTCCTTGCTTCCAACATAATCATTCTCTTCATCTGATTCATCATTACATTCTTTGTGATGGAATATATATTTGGATGATTTGTTCTTGATGATCACATATTCATCCTCATTAGATTCATCTTGTTTAGAGAGGAAATTCTTCTTAGTAAGTCCTTTATTTTTGTATATCCTTCCTTCCTCATTATCTTTTTTCTTCTTGATTAAACTATTCTATTATATACAAAACTAGATTACAATTACAAGCATGCTGTCTGAAAGATCCAGCTACCTGAAAGAGTGGCAGCCTGGAACAGCCATTTGTAGTAGAAAAAGAGGGCGAACCTGTTCATTCCCTCATAGGGGCGATGGTAAACAATAGAATCTCTCCCGCACAGGGGAGGACAAAAATTGACACAGAGTGGCCATCCAAACATTGCTAGAACTGACCTTACGCCGCAGCATTGGCATTTTGCCACAGTGACACATTGACACAAAAAATAATTTGACACGAAGACATGCCAAAGACATTTGGACACATGGACATAACCAAAAAGAGAGGAATAGACAGAATCCCTTTTGAGCAACATGACCTGAGACCTTGCAGCAGATTAGTATTCCGGCACCTCCTCCACAATTGGGCACCATCCATATTCTTCCGCTTCCTGAGCTTGGCCTTCTTTCGCTTTTGCCACTCCGGGCTTCGTCTGGACTTCCTCCGTCTGAAGGTGTGGCCGTTCCGTTGCCTTCCCCTTGTCCGGAGAGGGCAGTTCCGTGGTTTTCGCAATATTGACTGGTGCAGCGAATTCTTGAGGAGCACTGGTTCCGCCCTCGTCTTGGGCTTCATCAATGAAAAGGACAGAGACGTGGGCGTTAATCTGGGGGAAATTCAAAGGGGCTATTGAAGGTGAAGACAACTGAACCGAAAAAGGCGAAGACGAAGACCCAGGTGAGCTTGCCTCCAGATATTGGCTGTGCCTAAGAGAGATAACACCTCCCAAATGAGGGCAATGGCAATGGTAGTGACAGTGGGGAAAGGTCTCCGCCTCGGCTGAAGGGCACGAGAACCCTCCTCGGTTGGAGCCGTGATGAATCAACATCTGCTACCGAGGCCTGACCATATTAACAGGGCTATACAGAGCTAAATTGGGATGTAGAAAGCCGAGAGGAGCGTAGACAGGCTGGGCAATCAAAACAGGGCTGGAATTGGTCAGCACCAGAGGCGGCATAAGAATCCTAGACCCTGGCCAAATGAACATGGTAACTCTTGTGTTGCCACTATATATAATATCCTTTCCTCTGCCTCGAAGGTTGCCCTCCATTAATAAGGTATGCAAGAGTGCCGCAGAGCCGAGCTCTGTTGCACAGCCGAAAGTGGGCAGAGCGTAAATGCTCCTTGGCTGCCGTCCCCTGACATTTAAATATAACCTTCAGGAATGTCCTTCTCCACCGGCGTCCAGGTCACCTTTGCGCATGCGGCAGGTGGCCTCCCCTACATGCCCGTCCCATCACCTTAATCGCGTTGTTTTGCACCCGCATCTGGGGCCTTCCTTCCTCATTATCACCGTCATGCTTATGAGGAAATTTTGTAGCGAAATGAATTATTCTTCAACAATTGAAACAAATAAGAGGATGATTACCTTTTAGATTGGATCCTTTCTTTAGTCTTCATACAAATTGTGCCAATTCAGATTCAACATCAGAGTCTTCACTGCTGGTATTCTAGCCTTTTCCCTTTTTTGATTTTGAGGCCTTGAATGCTGCAACAGGTCACTTGTCTATGCTATGGCTTCACTTCGGGTTCGAACCTTCCAATATGAATCAATTCAAAATATTTTCATCCCACTCTGTCTTTTTCTTCCTTCTTTGCTCAGCCTTCGGTTTTTGTTGCACCTTCATCGTCTGCTAGATCTCGACTTTTCGACCATTGGCTTCCTTTGTATCTTCAAGTTCACGAGTTGAAATTCTTTAATTCTTCTCTATGCTGATGCCATATCTCTCGTTAAGGTGAGGTTTTATAACTTGTATTTATATGAGTTTCCCCAATACTCAAAAGACACGTTCATTTGAAAGGAGAGGCAAACTTATGGATATTCATCCAATTACTCATAAGCATGTTTTATTTACAGAAGATTTTATAGGAGAGACTGTACCTAAAGAGGCCCCACATCCACACCATCAATCACAATCGCAACTTTCGGAGGTCCCACAATCATAACCCTTAACATAACTGATGTAACATGGCTGATATTCATACTTCCAATGAAACAGAGGTGATATAATATTAAACCATCGTTAATAGATCAGTCGGGTCCACAACTAATATCACAATCGGTGGTCAGGTTCACAAGTCTTATAGCAATCGGTGATTCGAATGTGACAACCCTTATGATACTTGTGATTCCTGCGGATGCGATATTTTATTAAGTCATGCTATAAGGGTACAATGGGTCTGAAATGTTATCGCAATTGAAGGATATGAACGTTCCAATAGGTGTACGTGATATTTCATTAAGGTGAGTTGTGATGGTCTCGCGGGTTCGCAATTATATCACAATCATCAGATTTATATGTGACAAGGTTTTAAGGTTTAGTGATATGGTGGATGCGATATTTTTTAGGGCATGTTGTAATGGGACCATCTGGTCCATATCTCATATCGCAATCGGGGGTTTGAGCAATGTTTACATAACTTAATATAATAAAACCACCGATAATATTTCTGCCGATATTATATATTGTAACTTCCTTCAATATGTCTCTTAATCTTGGCATATGCGATTGATCTACATTGTCTTGGCTCGTTGCTCCTATGGTTTTTCTTTACTCCTATGACTTCTGATACACTGCTCTAATAAATCTTCTTCAGTTAGTTCTTCTCTGCATCGATAGCTCTTCTTCCAATAGATCTTCTTTGATGGCTTCCGATGAACTCTTCCTGCTCCTGTTGCTTCATGGATCTGCTCTGCTTGGATTCACATCATTACTCACTATCCATAATATTGCCATATTGACATCAATGATAATCTAAATCAACAACTTTATCACCTAATGAAGGTTGTGAGAAGGATTAGACAAGTATCTCTCATTGGCCTACTATCTTTGTGAGCTCAAATATGGAGATGTTGGTGCATGCTCTTTTCAAGTCTTTAATTATATTATAATCAATAACTTTATTTTTAGTAGGCAATACTATAGTGTCTGGAGGTGTATCTTTGTTTGGAACTTTCAGAGTGATAGACCTTTTTTTGCTGCTAGCAGAAGTGTTCTTAGAAGCATCAACACTTCCAAACTTGTTTTGTGTATTTGAGAAAGATTGGTTGGTGGTGAGATCCTTCTTAATAGTTGGTCCTTCATTTTTTGTCTTGTTACTTTCTGTTTAGAAATATGCCATTTGATCCTCAAATTATAATGACCAATTTTTTTTTGAGTGTTGAAAAATGTGTAACTAGGTTTGGTCTTCATTAGTATGAAATGTATTCTCGTAAATGTAAAATGTAAAATAAATTATTATTATTATTGAAGCATGGGTTTCATGCTCAAGTTATTTTATTTTATAGGTCAAGCACCCAATGAGTGCTTCTAAGATTTTTCCTAGGTATAAGAGTCATTGTGATATATAGAAGACCCTATGGGCACATTATAAATTATAAAATAAAATTTATTTTGTCTTGAAAGTGTCAAAATACCTCCAAGATCAAGTCGGCCTAATGAGTTGTCAAGACAACCTACATGAAGAGCCACATCCACCCTTGAAGAAGCCTATATATAAGAGGAAATCATCCGCCATTTGGATCATTAATTCAATCATATCTCATGTGAAGAAGGTGGAAGAAAGAGGTTGAAGAAGGAAGTGTGAAGAAGAGAAGGATGTTGAAGTGGTTGGGTCTCTCTACATTCTTCGGGAAGGTGCGAAGTTAGGGTTTCTGCGTTGGGCTAGTCTGAGGTTCGATTTTTGAAGCAAGAAAGATGGAAGGTAAGCGAAGGTCTCTTAGGGCATATTAATATCCCTAAGACTCAAGTAAAAGCAAGCTAAGTTAAGGGGAAGGTAGTTAGAGGGAGATCAAAGTCTCCTAGAGGAGTAGCAGCATTTGCTGGGGAGCATAATTTTGAATCTACTGGGAGGTCGAAGATATTTCAGCAGGAGGCCAAGGAGGACTTGACCTTGGAGGGTATTTGTCCGAGTTTAAGTCATGGCATTCATCAATTGAAAGATATGAAAGATAAGAAGATATTTATGGGTTTTCTCCTCAAGAGGAGGGGTTTTGGCCTTGGCTTGCAACCTATATAATTTGTCATTTTTCTTTTTGTTTTGGTAGCTATTTGATGTATTGCTTATTGGAATAAGAAATATCAGATATAATAAGTAAAACGGTAACACAAATAGTTATTAAGTCAAGAGAATTAACATACACATTTCTCTATTGAATTCTCAAGATGGTATCAGAGCTTTGGTTCTTTGAGGGCATCATGAAGATCTCCTCACAATGAAGAAGGTCATCAAAAAGATTGCAAGCCATCTAAAGAAATGTATCAAGGAATTATGGTATCATATTCTCTTCAAATAAGGTGTTATGAAACCAGCTCAAGAAAAGATAGAAGAGATAGATCAACGCCTTAGAATTCAGCGTCTTCGACGGGGCAACCTCCTTTACATTACATAAATGAACAATTCTTGGATGATACAATTGACAAAACCTCCTTTTTATATATAGGAGTCTAAGGAGTCATAATATAACCCAGCCGACCTAACAATAATAATATAAAGCCACAAAAATAAAAATAGAGGGATTCTA
>APFE031337917.1:0-11893 GCA_000404065.3 Pinus taeda
TTGTTGTTCCTTTTCGAAATGGAACAATTACGATTACGAGAGAGAGAAGACTAATGAATGCGTGACTTGCCCCAACTGTCCCCACGCGGTGGTCTTTCGAATTACTTTATTCTTTCTTGCCCCTCTCCATAACCTCAACTTTGGTCGTGGAATAAGCGACTTCGGTACAATGGTCGTGGAATAAGCGACTTTGGTCGTGGAGAGAAGACTAATGCCCTTCAGAGATAGTGAATGCGCGACTTGCCCCAACAAATGATGTCCCACTTAATGCTGTGCGATACAATACATCAATGTTCCACTTAATGTCTGTCCCCACTACACGGTGATTTGATTTTCAACTCACTGTACCGCACAGTTGTGATTCCGGCACCTCTCATATTTATGTATGTATCTATAAATGTGAGCCACACACATCCTATTTGCATAACTATTATCTTTACCATGACTATTATCTTTACCGTGATAGTGCACCCACCAATCAATGTCCTACGCGGTTGTCTTCGACATTACTTTAATTTTCTTTTCCCCTCCATAACCTCAGCTTTGGTCGTGGAATACGCGACTTCGGTATAATGAGACAGAATACCTGTGCCACTGCCAACACGGTGGTCCTTTTTTCCTTTCAATCTCTGGATACCTTTTGCTATTTATATGTACACCTCGCGCTTCGGGTTGCATAGCAGAGAAGCCATTAAAGACGCTGAGTTGATAAATGGAGAGAGAAGTGATGATGAAAATGTTGATGATTCTGTGGTTTGCGTTCATGGCGCTGGGGACTGTTAGTTCGTCAATGAAGAAGCTGAATGATGACGATTCTGTTGAATTCACATCACCCATGGACGCACTTCACGACAGAAGGGACCTAGAGGCGCTTTTGTCGTTCAGAGATGCGGTCATATCCGATCCATCTGGATACCTCCTCAACTGGACATCACAAAACTCACACAATGTGTGCTCCTGGACTGGAATCCGGTGCAGAAAGCGCACGAAGAGAGTTGTGGCCATAACACTGGCTGGTTTACAATTGGAAGGTAGTCTCTCACCATCTCTAGGCAGCCTTTCATTATTACGCATTTTCAATCTCTCTGGTAATAATTTCTCAGGAAGAATTCCACCAGAGCTTGGCCAACTAAAAGCCCTTGGAATACTCGACCTTAGCTATAATATGCTATGGGGTCATATTCCAAGATCACTGTCTAATTGTACGCGCCTTCAGTGGCTACGACTTTCAGTAAACAGCTTGACAGGGACTATTCCAACAGAATTCGGCCGTCTGGACATGTTGGAACATCTCCGCTTGGCAGAAAATAATTTGTCTGGAAGTATTCCAATTTCTCTGAGCAATAGCACGTTTCTCCAAGATTTATCCATTGGATACAACAATCTCACTGGTTCAATCCCTTCAGAATTGGGTCTGCTCAGAAATCTCTCTTTTCTTTACTTTGAAGGAAACTCACTAAGTGGTCATATCCCTTCCACTCTTTTCAATTGTACTCAGCTGTCGTATATAGCCTTCTCTCACAACAGTTTAAGTGGAAGAATTCCTGCTGAATTCGGGTTGCTGCAGGAATTAGAGTACCTGTATCTACAAACAAACAGTTTCGAGATTGCCATTCCTTCATCTCTTGGAAACTGCTCTTTACTTACGACTTTATTTTTGGGGGACAACAAATTGTCAGGCATCATACCACCTCAATTGGGAAAGTTAAAAAAGCTTCTTCAGCTATCTCTTTATGGTCCAGGTAATATTTCAGGCATGATCCCTTCTGAAATAGGAAATTGCAGTAATCTTTATTGGCTTGATTTAACAACCAACAAGATTCAAGGCCCCATCCCGATGAGTCTATTCCAGCTTCCCCTCTCCACCTTGAATCTGGAACATAATGATATGAGCGGTCATGTACCTGAAGCCATTGCCAACCTGAGTCAGTTGACATATCTAAATTTGGCTCAAAACAATTTCACTGGATACATACCAGAAGAGGCCATTGCAAATTTTGCTCAGCTGCAGTTCCTGCATCTAGGTTCAAATAGGCTCATCGGTGGCATACCAAAAGGCATTAGTAATTTGACTAAGCTTCAGACTTTTATCTTAAATACCAACCGTCTCACAGGTACAATCCCTGAAAGTATAGGAGAATGTGTCGAACTACAGAAGCTAGATTTATCTAAAAACAATTGGAATGGCAACATACCTGAAGGCATTGGTAATTTGACTAAGCTTCAGATTCTTTTCTTAGCTGACAGCAACTTGAATGGCAACATGCCTAAAAGTATTGCTAATTTGATTAAGCTTCAAGTTCTTGACTTAAAACAGAATACTCTCACAGGTACAATCCCTGAAGGTATAGGAGAATGTGTGGAACTACAACAGCTTGAATTATCTGAAAACAAGTTGAATGGAACTATCCCTGATTCTTTGGGAAATTGCAAATCTTTGTTAGTTTTGGCACTAACGGACAATTTGTTGACAGGCAAAATACCATCAACTTTAAATATGTGCACACAATTACAAAGGTTCAAGGTGTCTGGAAATGGACTTAGTGGACCTTTAAACATAAACTTTCCAATGTCTATGCTAGTCATTTCTGCTCATTCTAATCACTTTTCTCAGCTAATACCTGAATCTTTGGCCAAGTGCACTCAACTTCAGTTACTGGATCTAAGTAAAAATGGATTTACAGGGAAGCTTCCTCGGTATCTTGGGTCCTTTTCTGAAATAAGAGTTTTAAGTTTGGGCTATAATAATTTCTCTGGTGATATTCCTCAATGGATTACAAATCTTAGCCAGTTGCAGGTGTTGGGTTTATCCAACAATAAATTTAGTGGAAAAATACCATCCAATCTTCAAAGACTCAATGGATTCAAAATTTTGGGATCTTCTAAGCTTAGTGTTAATACACTATATGAGGATTTGAGTATTGTAATAAAAGGATATGAGTATAAGTTAACATATGTGCTGGCTACAAACACCATATTTGACTTGTCTGGCAACAATCTTATTGAAGAAATACCTCCAAGTATAGGAAATCTCATTAGCTTAAGGCTATTGAATTTATCTGGAAATCAACTCAAAGGAAAAATCCCTACATCTCTTGGTAAGATATCTACTTTGGAGCAGCTGGACTTGTCTAGAAATATGTTAAGTGGAGTAATTCCTCAAGAGCTCTCTACATTAACTATGTTGGCATCTTTGAACATTTCATGGAATAGACTTTGTGGTAAAATCCCTAAAGGAACACAGATGGACACTTTTAATGAGACATCATTTGAAGGAAACAAATGCTTATGTGGCTATCCTTTGCAAGAATGTAAGGAAACACAGAGCAATAACACAATGAAAGGTGCTGGCAATAGCAAAGTACATGGATGGCTAAGCCATGTAGATGAACATGTCCCATTATTTGCATTGGGATTGGGATTCGTGATTGGATTTGCTGGTGTTGTAGGTGTGATGATATTATGGGATGATGCTAGACATTGGGTGATGCCACCCAAGGTACAACCTTATTATGGAGTTTACAGATTCCCTAAATAACTTGGAGGTTTGATCTATCTCCACCAATAAATTATGTTGTAAAATCATAACTATAATGTTTTTCATAAATTTGTCAATTGGGTTATCTTAGGTGGTGAGGATAAATGATTGTTATCCTCCCCACCTAGATTTAATTCCCATAAATGTCATGTTGAGGTCATATTGAGTATATTGTTGTAATGGCTTCAAGCCTTGTTGGTATATGGCCTTGGGCCTTGAAAATTAGCTTATTTTTAGTTTCCAACTAGAAGATGGATATTTAATGACATGGAAAAAAAAATCTATTTTACTTTTAATATTAATATATACTTTTGTTTTACAAACTATTTACATTATGTATAATGAATATAAACATGATGTATGAATATTATGAAACTATAATAATGAAATTGTTAATTATCTTTAACATAGATTTATAATGAAATTGTTAATTATCTTTAATATAGATTTATAATGAAATTGTTAATTATCTTTAATATGGATGGTTATGAATAATGATGTTTCTTGATTCATAATGAGTATTTTCACCAAAAAACTATTATCCAAAAGTTTCACAAAAATGGCATTCCAACAATATAAATAATCTTTTTCACTCATATGCCCCTAATGTAGGGGGATACAAGCAATATAAAAGCAAGTCCCATCACTAACTCTAGCCTCTGGAGTTTTGGTGTTTGGAATAGATATGCAGTAGTCTGATTCGTATTCTTCCATAAAAAATATTTAATATAAAAATTATATTCCAAATTTAATTTTACTCAACGGTTTATTGTATCTTCTATTTTACTTTACATGTTCTTATATATATTTTCCTCTATTTTATTTACATAATATATATAATTATCATTATATTTACTTTTATATTATCATTTATACGTATTAATTTTAAAATTATTAAAACATCACACTTTATATATATAAAAAATACAGAAATACATTTATTATATAACTAATTTTCTTTCTACTAATTTCATTACACTCAGATTTTCAATTTCTTGAGAATATTTTCCAAAATAAATTGAATATCATTATGTTTTTAGAAATTTTTTAAATTTTAACTAAATATATATTTATACTAAATCATTATTTATTTTCGTGGTTCATTCACATACTTATTTTATAATTGTTCATTATTTATATTAATAAAAGGAAGATAATTTATATATATATATATTTGTTTTTTTTAAATATGTTATATAATAATGGACTAAAAAAATACTTATTAAATATAATAAAAAATTATACATTATAATATTTAATTATTATTTATTAATATTGTACTTACTTATATAAAATTAATAATACTTATATTACTTATAAAATATTATTATTTTGTATATACTATAATAATATGTTAGTAGTTTGGTAGGATTCTAAGTAATTCATTGACTTATGCAAATTATAATATTTAACTTTAAAAACAAATATTTAATTTTCAATAATATTGAAAAAAAAATTAAACATTTGATTGGATCATAACTTGAAGGCCTACTTATGCAAATTATAATATTTAACTTTAAAAACAAATATTTAATTTTCAATAATATTGAAAAAAAAAATTAAACATTTGATTGGATCATAACTTGAAGGCCTTATTGCAACATTTTCACAATACAATACTATGTGGATAATTGCCTCAATTTTTTTAGCCATAATTTATGCATGTAGTTGTAATATTTATGTCATGATTTTCAAATATTTGTGTAATGATTTCCCATCATTAAACCACTTAAAATGGCTCATATTCAAGTTAACAACATATTTACCATCTATTACTGCCTATATTTATGTCATGATTTTCAAATATTTGTGTAGTGATTTTCAATCATTAAACCACATAAAATGGCTCATACGTAAGTTAATAACATATTTACCATCTATTACTGCCCACCATAATTTAAGAAAGTATTTGCATAAAAAATGAATAGGAACAAGACTTACCAAGAGTTATTTCCCACCATTTTTATGTGTTCTTCAACACTTTAACAAGTAGGAGTTAAAAGGAAATAGTGCAGACTTACTAGAGGTTGCTACCCACCAAAACTTATGCAAGTCCTTATAGTTAGTAGATAGTTAATTTTTCCACTTCATATATCAATTTATAGTTTTTCAAGTATAATTTCCACTTGAATGGTAGGGACTGCCCTACCCTACATCACTTAATATGTTATGTAATGTATAAATTTCTAATGCAAGAAAATCCTACTTTTCCTTCATCTTTACCTTTATTTAATCTATCTCATAATGTTACTACTTCACTACTCAACTGTGATTATTGGATTAGTTATGGTTATAAGAGTCTCTACATTTTGTGGCATCCGTATTACTTTTACACAATGATTATTGGAACTCCAAGGATGAACACCAACATTTGATAATTAAATTGACATCGAACACTTAAATTGATTGGTGGCTCCTTTTTTAGGATTCTCACATAGGTTCTATCTTAGTAGAGATTCTATGAAGGCTTCAACCTTTCATCTTTTCGTGACATTAGTGAATTCATGAATTCACTTTAAGTCTACACAAGCTACTACAAACATCTTCTAAGTCCCTTCTAACTTTTGTAATTGGAATATGAAGAATCAAATCTTCATATATTTTGCCCAATTTTCCTTAACAAAATTTCACCTTTTTCATTCTCCTTCTTTCACACAAAAGAGATTAATTATACCCGCACATAGTTATTTTTTGATCATTGTATTTGACATTATATCTTTCCTGTAAGACAAGAATAATGTCATTAGTATGAAAAATGTACACATAAATCTATCATTAGCTCTAGTATTGACATAGAAATGAAACCATGTTTAATTCAATATCACACACAGATGCTAGAATTCTCCATTCATATATACACAGAGACAATTTTTTTTTCTTTTAACAAGATCGGATAGTGGATATATTACCAAAAGTTGGGGTGGAGCAAGCTCCTATTACATTCGACTGTAACATGGATGGGAACTAAGCATTGAGAATGTGTTGAGAACGTAATCCCTTCTCCTGTTCTTGTATTCAAAACCTATGCTTGTATTCAAAAATTCATATATTTCTGTGGCTATTCTAGTGTCCTGCCTAACATATTGACCTACTAGTAAAGAAAATTTACATAACATTTATTCTCTTGTAATTTTTCACGGTTTATAGACTGACTGCTCCTGAGAGGGTTGTTTCTTCTTGTCATAGTGGACATATTTCTCGTCTTCTTGGTTCATGGTGGTGGTGTTGAAGAATGCCACTACCTCCTCTAAATGCTTGCATTTATTTTTAAGAGCCATGATTTCTTCTTTATGAATTTCCATGTTCCTCTTCTGATAGCTATACTCCATTCTCATTTCAAACCTGATATCTTTCAACAAATCTTGGAGTCTACTAATCATAAATTTGTTTGCTTTGCATGTTGGACATGCATCCTTCCTTGCTGCTTTTTCTATGGGGTTGAATTCCATTCGATTTTCTTCCTTCTTTTTTCTTTTGAACTGCTTACTGCTCCTTGCATTGTTGTGATTCCTGTACCTTGTGCTCCTTGAGGTGGTCCCTCTTCTAATGTAGTTGCCTTCTAATATTTTGCAGAGAAAGTATTTGTTGCTTGCTGAAGAGAATGAAACTGGGCAATCATGGGGAGATGGAAAACAGAAAGGGAGAGGTGGAACTGAGCGAGTGAGAGTAAACAGAGGGCGCAGGTGTTTTCTACTAGAGGAGTGAGCGGGATAATGACTAAAGTTTGGCACTACAACTGGCCTAGAACTGGATGAGAACGTATTTGGAGTAAGGACGATAAGGAAAACAAGGGAGCGAGAGTGGAGCAAGAAGGCTTGGATTTTTAGGTGATAGGTGATGCCGGTGTGATGTAGAGGAGTCGAAAGGGAGTTCAGTGAGGGCGAGAATGAATGAAGTAGAGCAGAGGTGGTGGGGGGAAGTTGAAGAACGCGAGTATGCCTGGGGTTGGAGCTTTGGGAAATAATGCATTTCCAGATGTGATTAAAAAGGCTGAGAATTATCGAGTACCTGACCATGACGAGAGAAGACTAATGCCCTTCTCTACATTACGAGAGAGTGAACGCGCGACTCGCCCAAACCAATCAATGTCCCACTTAATGTCTGTCCCCACTACACGGTGATTTTATTTTGGCATTACCATTGCTTTAGACTTAGGCTTTTCAACTCACTGTGTTGCACAGTTGTGATTCGGGCACCTCTCATATTTATGCATGTATCTTTACCATGACTATTATCTTTACCGTGATAGTGCACCCTCCAATATATGTCCCACTTAATGTCCTATGCGGTTGTCTTTGGCATTACTTTAATTTCCTTTCCCCTCCATAACCTCAACTTTAGTAGTGGAATACGCGACTTCGGTACAATGAGACAAAATACCAATGCAACCACGGTGGTCCTTTTTTCCTTTCAATTTATGGATACCTTTTGCTATTTATATGTACACCGCGCAGTTCGGGTTGCATAGCAAAGAAGCCATTAAAGACGCTGAGTTGATAAATGGAGAGAGAAGTGATGATGAAAATGTTGATGATTATGTGGTTTGCGTTCATGGCGCTGGGGACTGCTAGTTCGTCAATGAAGAAGCCCACTGATGACAATTCTGTTGAATTCACATCACCAATGGACGCACTTCACGACACACGGGATAGGGAGGCATTTTTGTTGTTCAAAGATGCGGTCATATCCGACCCATCTGGATCCCTCCTCAACTGGACATCACAAAACTCACACAATGTGTGCTCCTGGACTGGAATCCAGTGCAGAAAGTCCACGAAGAGAGTTGTGGCCATAACACTTGCTGGCTTACAATTCGAAGGTAGTCTCTCACCATCTCTGGGTAACCTTTCATTATTACGCACTTTCAATCTCTCTGGTAATAATTTATCAGGAAGAACTGTACCAGAGCTTGGTCAACTAAAATCCCTTGGAATACTCGACCTTAGCTATAATATGCTATGGGGTCATATTCCAAGATCACTGTCTAATTGTACACGCCTTCAGTCGCTACGACTTTCAGTAAATAGCTTGACAGGGATTATACCCACAGAATTCGGCCATCTAGGCAAGTTGGAACATCTTCGCTTGCCCAACAATAGTCTTAGTGGAAGTATTCCAATGTCTCTGAGCAACTGCACATCTCTCGGAGAGTTCAACATTGCACACAACAATTTGACCGGCGCAATTCCTCTTGAACTGGGATCGCTGCAAAAGTTAGATTACGTGGCTCTCAAATTCCACAAGTTGGATGACACCATTCCTCCATCTCTTGGAAATTGTTCTTTACTTACGACATTATTCTTGGGGGACAACAAATTGTCAGGCATCATACCACCTCAATTGGGAAAGTTGAGGGAGCTTCTTCAACTATCTCTTTATGGTCCAGGTAATATTTCGGGTTCTATCTCATCTGAAATAGGAAATTGCATTAAACTTGAATGGTTGGACTTGGGATATAACAAAATTCAGAGATCCATCCTGAAGACTATATGCCAACTTCCGCTTCTTTCCACCCTGAGTTTGGTACATAATAGCCTGGTAGGTGCAATACCTGAAGCCATTTCCAATCTAAATCAGTTGACGTACTTAGATATTTCTAAGAATGCTCTTTCTGGCAGGATTCCCAATGGCATTAGCAATCTGAGTCAGTTGATGTACTTGTACTTAGATCTTTCTTTGAACGCTCTTTCTGGTGGCATCTCCAATGGCACTGGCAAGTTAAGTATGCTTAAAAGTATTTACTTTCATCGGAACAGTTTAACAGGGGACATACCTGAAGTGATTGGCAATTTGACCCAGTTGACCCTTTTGCATTTTGGTGACAATCTGTTGGCCGATGGCATACTTGACAGCACTACAAATTTGAGTAAGTTGACCTATTTACATCTTGGTAACAACACGATAATGGGTAGCATACCTGAGGGCATTTTCAATTTGAGCAATCTTGAGTCCATTTTTTTGTATAGTAACAATTTGAAGGGTACAATTCCCAGTAATGTGGGAGAATGTGAATCGCTACAATAGTTAGATTTGTCTTCAAACCAATGAAATGGAAATATTCTAGACTCTATAGGCAATTGCACTTCTCTGAAGGATTTGGTATTGACAAAAATTCGTTTTTAGGTAGAATCCCACCAACTTTAAACAGATGCATGAAGTTACAAAGGTTGAAGGTCTCCGAGAACAAATTGAGTGATACTCTGGATATAGCATTTCCAATTTCTATGCAAGTGCTTTCAGCGGCTTCTAATACTTTTGTTGGGAACCTGCATGCATCTTTGGCCCTTTGCACCCAACTCCAATTATTAGATTTAAGCAAAAATGGATTACCAGGTGAGCTACCTCATTACCTTTCATCGTTTTATGATCTAACAGTTTTAAGTCTTGGTTATAATCAATTGCATGGGTCTATTTTTCAATGGATGACAAATTTGACCATTTGCAAGTGTTGGATTTATCCAACAATAAATTTAGTGGAAGAATACCATCCAATCTTCAAAGCCTTAAGGGATTTAGAGATCTTAATGTTTCCAAACTTAGTGCTAATATCTTATATGAGGATTTAGGGGTTGTAATCAAAGGCTCTAAGTATATTATCACATATGTGTTGGCCACAAATACCATTTTTGATCTGTCCAACAATAATCTTACTGGAGAAATACCTCCAAGCATAGGAAGTATAAGCAGCTTAAGGATATTGAATTTATCTAGAAATGATTTAGCAGGTCAAATCCCCAAAGCTCTTAGTAAGATACATACTTTGGAGGAGTTGGACTTATCAAAAAATAATTTAAATGGAAGTATACCTCAAGGGCTCACTGCATTAACCATGTTGGCATCTTTGAACATTTCATGGAATTTACTTTGTGGTAAAATCCCAAAAGGAACACAGATGGACACTTTTAATGAGGCATCATTTGAAGGAAACAAATGCTTATCCGAATATCCTTTGCAACCATGCAACGAAAATGGAATGCAATGAGGAAGCACTACTATTAGCAAAGATAGAGGATGGTTGAGTCATGTGAATGAACATGTCTCATTAATTGCAGTAGAGTTAGGAATGGGGATTGGGTTTGGTGCAGTTGTGTGTATGATGATAACTTGGGATAAAGCTAGACATTGGGTAATGAACCCTCACATACAACCATTTTTTGGAGTGTATCGATTTCCTAAATAGCTTAATAGTTTGTTGTACCCAATTTACCTTCTAAATAAATGTTGTAATCACAACATATATCATAAAGAAGAATTATCCCTAAAATTGTTAGTGAAACATGTGCATTGTATTCTTATGTGAAATAAGTCTATATTATTCAAGAAAAATATCATATTATATATTTATTAAGATGTATGTGTTATCACTCAGGTTGTTCCCTTCTTCCTGTAGGGAATACGACCAAGGTAACCACTAACCAATCTTTTAGCTACAGGTCCTAGCCTACCTGCAACTAGAGAGGGCTCTCTCTTTGAAATTTAGCTTTGTTTTGGAGTGTTTTAGGCTAGTTATGATGAACAGGGTTTTGTTTTAAGTTCATTGGATGGTGATCTCAGACAGAGCTGGGGTGCAAGTATATAACTGTTTTTTCAATTAGGCAATGGAGTCACTGAAAGTGTAATCATTGAAAGAGTCTCTTGGTGAAAAGGTAGTGCTACAGAGTAGGATAGGCAAGCTAGAAACAACTTTCAAATCTGAAATGATGGAATGAAGTCAGGGAATGAAAGGCAATCAAGAATCTTTCATTATACTGGCAGAGGGAAATTGTATGAATATTGTGCAAGAGCAATTAAGGATTCCTAAACAGTATTCAAACTGAAATAACTAGTGCACACATGAGCAGTTAAGAATTCATATTCATGACTAATCCTGAAGAAAACATAATTAATAACAGAGATTGAACATAGGGTGCATTCAAACAAATCCTATGCTATTCTTCTTCTCTGTTATCAAGATCATGAAACATGCATGGAATTTACGAATATAGAGAACATAAACACAGTTTAGTATAACTTATTGTTCCTTAGCATGACACAGGAATTCTGTAGCACATCCGAGAACATCCAATCCACCTTCAGATGATCCAAAAACAGTGAACTTCAACATCCATTTGTATTAATACAGTCTGATGTTTTACAACGCAGTTCAGAAAGAAAATCACCAACCAAAAAAAATACATCTCTTTGACAATTATATATAGGAGTTTGCAAAATATCCCATAGGGAAATATCTGGATATCAATGTATCCATCTACTCTGACATAATCAATAACTATTTGTGGAAAAATCGCGCAGCAATAACTGAGGAATTAAAAGCTCTTTACTCATTCTAGCAGGTGTCCTGTGTGCTGTTGACCC
>APFE031337922.1:3819-107675 GCA_000404065.3 Pinus taeda
ATTGCTGACCAGTACCTCTTTATTTTTGTCAAGCTTGAGGAGGATAACATATGCTTGTTCTATAATTTGCCCTTTGGGCAAACCTGTTGCTATGTTTTAGCGAGCCTAGTGACAATGAAGCTCGCTCTTGTCTGGATGGACAAGTTTGTCGCTATTGTTTTAACGAGTTTAACGATAAAGATAACTTAGTTCTTTTCATGTTTCGAGATTTTGAAAAGAGACGAAAAGGAAACTCTAGCAGTCCTTTTTCGTGGCATAATCCCTTAAGTCTGAAAAAGTAGAAAATAATACGAAAGGGATGACCTTTCGATCGCTTTAGCGAGCCGAAAGAGACAAGTGCTCAATCTTTTTTAGAATGATCCCTCGGGTCCAAAAAGATTAAAATGTAGAGGAGGGATGGCACTTCCCTTACTTTAACGAGATGGAAAGGCTAGTAGCTCGGCAATATTTTCATATTTTACGAGTCTAAAAAGAGCTTAATAGAGACTCGTTTTTGAGGAACAAGTGATGTTTTTGGGTAGCAACTGGTTCTAGGTAAGTTTGGAACTTCTCTAACATGGCAGTGTAAAAGGGGTGGCTAACAGAATCACTCATCGCAGTTGTTCCTCAAAAGGGTAAACAATCAAGTGTAAGTGTATGATCGAACAAAAGAGTGGAGGTGATGGTAAGAACACAACCAAGGCTCAAAAGGCTGATAGCAAGGCAATCACAAAGGTTATTTACTGAGGGTGGATTCATTTTTTAATGAGCTTGCATCAGAAGAAACTATGCTCAGTGTTGGGTTTATATTTTAACGAGCTTGAACCCTGTGGAAACATTCCTCATTGGCAGGTTTATTTTTTAACGAGCTTGAACCCTGCGGAAACATTGATCATTGATAGTGGTCAAAGATATTTAGATTACCATTTAACACGTTCGATTCTTTCAACGACCATATAACCTGCTCAATTACTCCATCAAATTGATTAGAAATATAAATACATGCTTGAAAAATGAGTTAAAAACCAACATTTTACTTGAAGTACGTGAATAGTAACATAAAAAGTAGTTTTACCTCTCATTTTTACCATTTCATTTCAAATTTGGTATTTTTGGAGCTCTGGAGGTGTTTTCCCGCTCAAATTTAATTAGTTGATTTTCATTCCATCCTTTTTTGATTTTGAGCAAGTTTTCCCTTTCTACTGAGCCCCTGGGGTTTGAAGGACTCATTCTCCCATCATCGCACCCTTCCTAGGTCGAAAGGTGTGATGCATACTAAGCTGTGCACTGGCTTGTCAGTATGCATCTCACCTAGTTCAAAGCCAAGGTGCGATGGGCGCAAAAGGGAAACTTTACACAATGAATTTTCATGAAATTTTTGCCTGTTTTTGCTCAAATCAGGATCCTAATTCATCTTTTGTCTGTGACTCAGATATTTGTTGGATTAAGATGGTCATTACATGGCGTGAACGCGAGCATGAAGAAGAGGACATGATAGCCTTACATGATCAGAGTACTATTACTGCATTGCGAAACTGTGGCTTGCTCAAATTCTTCTGTATATCTAGCATGAGGCAACAAATCAACTTGTTGCAGTATTTCCTTGATGCTTGGGATCTGATCAACTAGGTGTTCCAGATCAGAGGTAAATCCGTCCCACTGATAGTCAAGCATATCTACTTTCTGACGGGGTTATCGAGGCGTGGTGCCCCTCTCTTGTTATCTGGATCTGCCCGTGGGGGTGAATCTGTGAGGGATTATATATGCTAGTATTGTAGAGATGGATCTCAGCCTAGCATAGATGGCAAGATCAATATCCGAGATGTCATTGGTCGGTCCTTGAGGACCATTTTGTTCACCTTTGCTAGATTGGTTGGCAGCGCAACTCTTCATCTGGCCAACAGATCGTATATGCAATACGCCCTGGAATTCCTGGAACCAAAGGTATTCAACTGGTGTGAGGCAGTACTTCCAGTTATAAAAGAACAACTTTCCAAGGTGAAGAATGGAAGATCCAAGAACTTTGGCTACAGTTCCATTTTGACAACTTTCACCTTGGGGAGGATTCCACTGATGCAGCCATAGTACATTTCATTGGGGATGTCAGCACCGAGGGTATCCCGAATGCAGAGATGGGTCGATCTCATGGCCAGACATGCTGGTCAGTCATAGATTTCTTTCTATGATGCCTTATTTGAGTGGTTTTACTGTCAGGAGATGGTCTTCGCTGAGTATCCATACGTCGGGATGGATTTCCGAGGCAACCCTAATTTTGTGTTACCAACTGGCGAGCAATGCAGTGTTATGGGTAAAATGTTTTGACCATATCGTTTTTTATTGGTTTTATAATGTTTTTGTGTTTTTAAATGTTATCAAGTCTAATTGAACTCATATGTGTGTGCAGATGTTGGGCCAGTGCGACCAGCGGTGCACCTAAGGGCGACCGCTACCGTTCCAGCAGGAGAGGCTGTAGGGAGGGCTGTCCTTCACAATTTGGACATAGTGGAGACCCTTGCAGTACTGCGGGATCAGATCGAGGGTCTCACTCTTAGTATTCAGGATGTGAGGACCAACGAGTTACCTCTGAGATTACAACGCCATACTACTGGCATGCCGAGTTGATGGAATAGGCTCTTGCGTATGATCGCACAGGCGGTGACATGTTATCACCAACACCATTAGCTTAGGATGCTTTTCTGCATTCATTTTTGAGTTTTCTAGTCGTATGACCGATTTTGCCTTGTACACAAAACATTATGTGAAACTATAAACAATTATGTATTTTTTATTTTTGGAGCTTATTTTGGTTAAGTTATGTGATCCTGATGCAAATGTTAATGTGAAATGTTTTTCTTTTATAAATTCTGCAAATGTCTATCTAACACATAATTTGCTAATGAATCAGTTAATGTGTTTAGGTTTCTGGAATGTGTTGATATTGAATCGAATCAAATTGCCTTTCCAAAATCCTAACCCTTAGGAACATACGATAGATAGCTGGATTCCAAATGGGATAGATGCCAGTAAGTTGTAGAATGACGAGTTGCAAATCTAGCCTGACAACAAGTCAGCGTATGCCATGTGCGATGGCATCAGAGAGAAGCTCTATCAAAACGCTGTATTCAGCGATGTTATTCGTTGATCGACCAATACATATCCCTCTGAAACTCTTTAACTTGCCGCTTGGATTAAAAATGGCCCAGGCTGCAGAAGATAGGTTCTGCGTACTACGACTAGCTCCGTTGGCATATCCAACGAATAATTCCAACAGGTCCGACATCTGCAACAAATGCAAAGTGGATTACCTAACCAAAATGATAACTCTTGACGAAAACAAAAATGCAACAAAAGCATATCTATAAAGAGAGTACTACACTTAATCAAGCATAATAGCGCTTAAGATACAACCCGTTTCGAGGTTGTGATAGTGGAATTTCATTGTAATCTACCAGCTCGTAGGCTCCTTTTGCTAATACTCTTTTAACAATGTAGGGGCCCATCCACAATGGTTCGAACTTACCTGCTCCCAGTTTATCGGAGTCCCGATCGTAAAGCAAGACCAGGTCGCCTTCTAAGAAGACACGGGGTTTTACATTTTTGTCAAATTGCGCCTTGACACATTTCTTATGAGCTTCATTAGCCAATGCGGCATCACGACAGGTTTCATCCAACTGGATGAGTTCCAAGAAACGAGCCTCTTCCTCTGAAGTTCCAAGAAGTAGATAGACTGTGTGCTTGAGAGATGAAATTTCACACTGAATCGGTAAGACCGCTTCCATGCCATACACCAACTGAAACGGTGTAAATCCGGTCGCATTTCTCACCGATGTCGTATAAGCCCACAAAGCTAAGTACAGGATTAAGTGCCAATTCCGTTTGTGGACTCCAATCATCCTTTGCAGCATGTGCTTCAGGACTTTGTTCATGGCTTCAACTTGTCCATTAGCTTGCGGATAATATGGAGTAGAACTATCATGGGACAGTCCTAATTTGGCAGCCAATTCAACCATCATGTGATTGCAAAAATACGATCCATGATCTGCGACTATAGCTTGTGGAACACCGAATCTAGAGACTACATGATTGAAAAAGAAAACAGTAGTCATTTCGCTGCTATTGTTTAATGTAGGCATCGCCTCGACCCATTTTTGTAAAATAGTCGACTGCGACTATGATATACCCATGCCCCCCGGCCGAGGTGGGGTTACATGTCATGAAATCTATGCCCCATTTGGCGAATGGCCCAACAACAACTACTAGATGCAATGGTGTGGGTGGTATTCTGGTTTTGCGGTCGAAGATTTGACAAGCATGGCAACTTCTGACTACGATTATGCAATCTTTGAATATAGTAGGCCAGAAGTAACTTGCTCGTAAGATCTTTTGTGTCATAGCGTAACCAGATTGATGCCCCCCACACGCACCTGAATGACAATCATTCAAGAATTTTTCGGCCTCCTCATGTGTGAGGCACATTTGCATAACGGTATCAACACCACGACGGTAAAGTGTATCACCGACGATCATGTAGTCTTTGTCTTGGTATCAAGCACACCGTTGTTCAGAGTGAGAGGTGTTAGGCCTGAAGGTTTGGGTTTGGAGATAGATCAATATATCTTCATACCACGGATCGCTTGATGATATCAGAAATAGAGTTTCATCCACGATTGATGCTTTAGATGTTGAATCATTGGATGATGATGGGAGGTCACATAGTAACTCCGCGAAAACTAGATGATTGCCTGAACCTTACATGGTTTGAGTCAAATTCCGTCCTTGGAAACTACAAAACCAAGTAAATGACCAGAACTAACACAAAACACACACTTGTGTGGATTGAGTCGTATCTTGTAGTGTCGGCAACGTAGAAATATAGCTCTCAAATCCTGTGGATTGTTAGTCCGCTTTCATGAATGAGCTGGTAGATCGTCGAGATATGGTTGAACGATATGTTTGATGTCATGGAAGGCGTAGTTCATTGCCCTCAGAAAAGTTTCCCCTACGTTCTTTAAACCGAAAGGTAGTTTACGGTATGCGAATATGCCCCACGGACATATAAATGCAGTCTTTGACTGGTCCTGTGGGCAGATGTTTATTTTGATTGTATCCGGAGAATCCATCCATAAATGAAAAAATTTTGCATCCGGCACATTCATCAATTATCTGGTCGATGAAGGGTGTAGGGTAGTTGTACTTTGGACAAGCTTGATTTGCATCCTTGTAATCAACGCACACTCTAATCATTCCTTGCTTTTTCACACAGGAACAATATTCGATACCCAATCAATTAGAGGAACAGGGTAAATGAAACCAGCATGTAAAAGTTTTTAAACTTCTGCCTTCATGGCAGTGGCTCTCTTCGGGTGAACCTGTCGAAGCCGCTATCGTACTGGTTTGACATCTGGATACATCTTGATTTCATGTTCAACGATGCTCGAGTCAATGCCTGGCATTTCTTCATATGACCATGCAAAGACATCTCTGAATTCGAAAAAGAGAACGGAGTATATTTCTAGTTCTGAAGAAGAACAAGATTCGCCAACAAGAATATTCTCTACAACATTAGGTTTGGTCGAGATATTTATGGCGATAGTCTCTTCAATATTGGACCGATTTCGCTCAGAATCCACCGTATTTACAGTATTTGATAGAAAATCAAAAATTGAAGGATGATTAAGGTCACTGGAATAATCTTCGTTGTTATCTTGAAGATGGGAACGATGGTGGTAATCTTCCCATGGTGCCTCTCCTATCATCATTGATTGAATGATTCCTTCGTCTATAGAATGTATATGTGACCAAGGATCTAAAGAGGTGCTAAATTCTAGAGACCTATCTATCCAAACACTTGATGAGTGTTGTTTTGGGTTTGCCGCCCATGCCCAAAAAATTTATTGCTACAAAATTTATATGGGGCTTGGGCGAAATACCTGGCGATGATCCATGCTAACAAAATGTTCGGAAATCTTTTTAATATTTGCCGATGTAGAAGATACCATATGACAGGTTTCCACCGTGGTCACTTCTGCCAGATTACACGGAGGCTGGAGGGCAAAAGTACCCATTAAGGCAGGGTCTTTTAAGAGGCCTACTCCGACATTTTGAAGTGATTGAGAGCTTCCATGGATCATCGGGATGCTTCAAGTAGCTTGTGAACTGTTTGGGAGAAAGGTTAGTTGATCAATGATTGTAATTCTGCCTTGGAAGGGAAATGCAATCTTTCTAAAATATGTTGATACAACAACAGCCATAGCATAAATCCAGGGCCTTCCTAGTAGGATATTGTAATCAAGGTTTCCATCAATAACTTCGACTTCAATTTCTACTGTCTTGCCCCCCAGTTCAACTTGCAAGTTACTTAATATCCCATACAGCGTGTATGTTCTTCCATCGAACGCTTTTAATGTTGTTGATGATCGTAACAAGGGTGGTGAGCCTAAAGTTTTCCAGCAACTCATTGACATAATACAGGTAGATGCCCCCTCGTCAATGATTGTTCAATGAACAGTTTCGTTGAGGGATTTTACATGTATAAGGAAAGAGACTTGGGCCGGTAACTGAGGTTCATATCCTTTGTGGTTAAAGGCCACCAGATTGGAATTTGTTGGGTCAATCCCACCTATTGCTGATAATAAAGCTTTCTTTTGGGAGGGGCAATTCTGCAGTACTTCAAGTGTCGACATAGCGGATGGTGATTGAGCCAGATCCTCCACTATATTATAATTTTGTGTGCTCGAGCACGAAGATTAAATGTCGATTTATGTACTACTCCCTTTGGCGACATTATTGTTAGTTCAGGAATGATGGGTGGCACAACTTCTAACGAAGTTGTTGTTGAACTACTCGGTTGATCCGTAGCCTTGTTGTTCGACATCTGTGGATTCCCGTAATCTTTATTCCTCGTCGATATCAAAGCATCATTTTGCTATTTCGAGATGGATAACATAAGCACATGGGATGGGGAAGCTTGATCAATAGCAACCAGATTAGTTTCTGGGTTTGGAAACAGATCAGTCAATACTGCTGAGGTGCTTGAAGTTTTTAAAAATTTCTTTACCTCAGCTCAATCTGGAAAAAAATTTGTATAATGGTCCTCATTACATATGAAGCATGGCTAATTGGGTTTCTTTTGCCCAGAAGGGTTTTCAGAAGATTTTTCAGGAGTTGAATCTTCCTGTTTATTCTTTTTGTTTTTCCCTTTCTTCTTTCCCCCTGGTTGCTTTGGTTCTTTGCCTTTGTTGGATGACACGGCATTAACCTCCGAGGTAGGAAGTTTGTCATTTTCCTTTTTACTAGAAATAGCAAGGGCTTTACCAGATTGAGCCTTCGCGGTTTGCGTACTTGAGGTACCAATCACGCCATCATCGGCATGAGAGTCCCTGTTTGATTTAGGAGGGGGAGGAACAAAAAATTATGGTCTAGGAGCGTCAAGGATTTTGTCATAGAGCGTGCTAGACTGAGTATAGATCAAGTCCAAATATTGTGCACAAGCAATGACTTGCTCTTCAGTGACAACTCCTCCTTTCACCACATCTTCTGTGATAGAAGGTAATAATGACTTAATAAACAACTCAGCTATAAGCTACTCAGGAACATACGTCTTTACCATTCGAAGACAACATCGCCACTCATGAATATGATCAGATATGTGAGTGGTTGTTGTCTGTTTAAAGTTGGTAAGGAGTTCTGTCCCTGTTTCGTACGTTATGGGTAACTAAAAGTGGTTTAAAAAGGTAGTGGCAAGGGTGATGATGTTATCGAATGAAGCTCTTTGAAATTCGATGTACCATTTCGCTGTCGGACCAGTTAGCGTTCACTAAAAAAGGCGAAGCCTAATCGAATCATCATTAAGGGTGTTGGATGAACACCACAAATGAAAGGTAATTACGTGATTCGATGGATCTTGACCCAGATTTCCATTGAATTTAGGAATATCTAAGGGAAGTTTATGAGGAATTGCTGGCCACCAAGCAGCGTAAGCAATTGGATCATTCGTTAACCAGTTCAGATCTGGTAATTCTAGAGTTGCTACAGAGGGCAACTGTTTATTCAGGTTTGGTGAATCATACCCAGGATAAGATGGTATCGCCTGAGCAATGGGTCTTTCCATGCCAGCATAATGTATCTGATGCTGGTAACTTTGATAAGGTTGATGGACATAACCAATATAGAATGGTTGTTGATAACCATTTTGAAAATGCAGTTGTCCATTACCTAAAGCGCCTTGTTGCTCAGGTCCTTGGTAAACTTGCTAGAACTGGCATTGTTGATATTGCACCAGCCATGGTTGTTGAACCATTTTCTATTGCCCAATACTAGATGATTGACCAAGATGCGGAGTGATAACACCTGTTTGAGCCTGAGTCATTCTGGTTAAGGAAACACTAATTTGAGATTGTGACAGAGCTGTAGAGACAAGAGATTGTTGTACTGCAACCTGAGAAATTTGAGGTTGACATACAATAGGTTGTGCTTGTACTTGCGACACAGTCACAATAGCAGGTGTAGTCGTAATATTCGACACAGGTTGAGCTGGTTGCATTGAATATACCACCCTTGTTTGTTGAGGCAGTATTGGTACCCAACCACTGGATGTAATTCCAGTTTGACCTGAATTTTGTTGTGAACTCTCATATGGTTGTTCTCTAGGAGGGAACAATGAAAAAGCATACTGCCCTCCATATGGCGATAGTCCAGTGTTCAAAGGATAGATCGGCCTTTGAAGACAGGTGTTACACTAAAATTTGTCACCATGACTATTTGCAGTTAGTATGGCTCCATCAACAGTCATACTATCCTCCTTGGCAAGCCTCATACCTCTGCTCTCCATGTCAAACTTCAAGAAAGAGAGAAAGTCTTTAAAAATATATTTATCCCTGGGTACGCAGTTTCTCTCAACCTTACCTGCGTGTACGCAACCCAAGTTCATAATACCTGCGTACTTGTACGCTCTGTATGTAAAGGGGTGGGTGCGTACTCCTGTAAAGGTCAAGAGGCGCGAGTTTCATCTTAAAAAAGTTACTTGTGGTCATTTCTAGAGCATTCTAGAAGCTTGTTTGACGTGTATTGAGCGCCTCCAGATGGTTCATGTATCCCTATGAAAGAGGAACTTATCCCATCAAGAGGGGAGCTACCCCATCCAAAGAGGGGCTTATCCCATTGATGGTGGACCTGATTAACTTCCTCTTGAGCATTATAAATACAGGCATTGGGCCAGAGGGAGGGAGGTTGAAAGCTGAATATTCCAAAGGGTAGACACTGCTGGAATTAGGACTTCCTTGTAGAAGCTTGTGAGGAGAGATTCCCATCCTTTCTTGTTTCATTTGGAAGTGGGTGAGCTTATCAAAGTAAAGGAAAACTCTTGCTAGACCCTGGGAGGAACTTGCACAACACCAAGGCTCAGGTTGTAATGGTTTCTTTTGTTTCCTATTAACACAAATAAGTCCATTCTTCTCAACAATTTGTTATTAATGAGTTGTTTCATATACTCCTTGGTCTGTATGTTGAATATGTTTTATTTTATGAGATATTCAGGTGCTATTTAATCGTTTGATTGTTAGTGAATGTAGGTTTCAAAGTGAAGGAGGAGCTCATCCGGATCGACGAGCTTGGACTACTACAATAGCGTTGGACTACAGGTAGGATCTAAACACTTGATTTGTATGGTAAATGCATGTTTAGAGAAGGATTTCTCTTAATTGTCTTGTTTGTCACTAGAAAGTCTTAGGCTTCTAGGGAGGTTGGTTTTGTCCACAAGATTAACTCTTTCCGCATGACATGAATGTAGGTTGATTATCGAGCCACAGTTGTGAGTAACATGGTTGAAAGAAGACCCCCAATATCGAGGGCCCAAAGGGGCAATCCAATGAGAAATGGGTAGTCCTATCGGTTGACGACCTTAACAGATGGTAAAGTTGAAAACAATTTCCATCGTCGCTCTACTACATCTTCCCAATTGTAAAATCCCAACAATCTATAAGCATTGAAAAGTAGCATATAGTCCCATTAGTTAGCAGTCCTGATATATGGGAACATTCCCATTATTTTCAGCTACCACAACCGCCCCATGAATAAAGCATTGACATTTGTGACAAGCGCTAGGTAGCAAGAATCAAGTAGTCCCATCAATTAACAGAGTCGACAGACAACCATTTCCCAAACATTGTCGAATTCCATCTCGGCTTCAATAATGTATGCGGGAAATATTTGGTGATGCAAAAAGGAGTAAGATTTTTTGACACGAATTTATTAAGGCATGGGTCTGTTAGCACTCTATAATTTTCTAAGGTTGCAGAAGAAAATCACAAAGGTAACCACAAACCAACTTTGGAAGCTGGGATCTAGCCCTACCAGCTTTATAGAGGACTCTCTCTATAAGATTTAACTTTTTTGTATTGAATATTAGGCTAGTTATGAAGTTTAAGTTTTGATTTGTATTGGAAAGGTTGGTTGATAATTAGATTACCATTGGGCTATGGAGTCTATTACATAAAGTACGGATTGACTACAGTGTCTACAGATAGATCTCATAGGTTAGGGTAGCCAAACTGAATGGATTCTTTAAAGTCTATGAAATGGGAGAGGAAGAAATTATTCGTAGACAGGTGCAAAGTGTAGATTTAAACAAATTCTTTCCTTTACTTATCTATTGAATAATTCAAATTTGGAAACAAATATGTGTAATAAACGGAGATATATAAACAGATAAAATGATAAAGACACTTCACCAACAACTTGACACAAGAATCCTATGAAAGAGCTTTGTGTATTACTGGTAAATTTGTTGATGCTTCAGCAATGTACAATAGTGCTCTTTTGTTCAAAAATCAACCCTTATTACTTCAAATGATGAAGTAATTATAACTTGTTTACAAACTATCTTGATTTAAATTATCAAGATTTATTATGAATATCTAAAAGAAATATCCTGAAACAGAATTCAAGATTTTATTACAAAAAAGGTATGAAAATATATTAAACTCTTTTGAAAGTATCAGTTGCCTGTGTTTTGGTGTTGTTACGGGGCGTTTTGGTAGTGATCAAGCAATGTTGTTTGAGTTGGTTGCATGTGTGTCTCGTTATCCCATTATTCCAGTGTGTTATGTTTGATGACTGTAGTTGTTGAAAAAGAAATGGTATTTATCTTGTTTTCCTCTGTACATTTGCTACTTGCTGATTAAAATACGATGAATCTGTCCTTGTTGTTTTCTTTTCCTTTACTGTTGTTTTTTTTGTTAAAATCGAGGTTGGGGGACCAATTCTTTCAGACTATGAATGGTGCCGAGAGGGGTAACGTCGCAGCTGAGGACTAGCATTCAAGATATGAAGTGGATGTGGAACCAGATTTGAAAGTGAAAGGAATCTTCTTTTCAGAGAGGGGGTGCTACAGTGATGTATGAGAAGGGGGACTCTGAAATATGGAGAGGATGACATGTAGCTTTGAGTTTGGACCCCCTCCCCCCTTAATAATTTGAAATGGAGCTCAGGGGGGTCTGAAATTTTCCTCTGACATTGATATGGGCAGGTTTGATCCAGGTCATTAAGAGATAAGGATTTTAATTTTAACACGCAACCCTTTCCTTATTATAATCACAGTTTTTCCAAGAAATAGACCTAAAAAACCTTAACACTGCAATATATGATATATTGCATCTGGAGGGCACATTGCAATCAAAGGTTGGATGGAGGACTTTAAACTGTTTCATAGTATTTCGCAGATAGAATGGACATGATAGCTAATTTTAAAGCAACTGTATGATTTATCGCATCTGGGACGGGTTTACCACATAGCAATCACATAAGGGAAAAGGGTTCTCAAACATGTTCCATAGTGTTCTGCTGATGTGCCGGACACGATAATGTTATCAAGAACCATTTATAAGTTATCACATCTATTCCAGGGCTTATCACAATTGCATCGGGGAAGGGGTGCATGTGGGGGAAGGACTTTGAATTAGTGCGATCGTCGAGGGTCCAGGACCAGGACATCTCGCGGGATGCGGGATATCATATTGTGGGATGCAATGCGGGACTGTAATGCGAGATGGATGATACAGGATCATCGCAATCGACGGACAGTAAAACTTAACATAATAAATAAGCAGACTTTGCAATATGTGATGGCGAGACTTGCGGGATGGATTGGTTGCAGAATGCAGCAAATCAAAATCAGAGAGGGAGTGTGGGGCATTTTTTATATTTCAGGTGATAAATGTTGATTTCGGGTTGTGGTAATACAAGGCTAATCCATATACAATGTATTACATTGTAATACATTACAATGTAATGTATTGCATAAAGTATGCATGGTTAATCACAATCGGCAGCGAGAATGGGGCGTTGTGCGTTGTTTCAATATTCACGTAATGAATGTCGTGTTCAATATTCACGTAATGAATGCCGATTGCGAGTTTATATATGTGTTAAGTTGTAATACAGAGGACTTTAGCGGACATATTCGATCAAATGGGGTTTAGGCTAGAGTTTGACTTATTAATGGAATGTGGCTAGAGTTAATGGATTTGGGGTAGAGTGGTAATGTAAATGGATTAAAGCTAGAGTTAGGATAAAACATGGAAAATGGCTAGAGTTAGGTTTTAGAACAAATGAAGGGATAATGAAATAAAACTATGAGGGAAAGGTTATGTGAGTCTGGACTAGAGTTAAAACCATATTTCGTATTCATAATGAGGGAAAAAAAAATCACAAGGGATAAATGCAGACATAATTTAAACCATAGCGAAAATAGTTCTTGGGCCTTCATCCAATTTTGAAGTGAAAACTTTTTTCTGGCCTCTTTTTCAATCCAGGAATCAGATTTGAGCACAGGACGTACCGTTGGAAAGTTGCTTCTGAGAACTTTCTATGAAAACAACTGCAATCTGATCTGATCCAAACATTATCATGCAAAAAAAATCCTCAAATCTTAGTCCTTGGTGTCACTTTGGAAATAATTTGTAGGACGAAATATTATTTACAACATCTCAAACATAATAATGATCAGCTATAATCAAGCAATCCTATAAAAATTATAGGACCCTAACAGGGTCCATCAACCTGAAAACCAAATTTCCTAAGAAGCATTATCTAGGACCACTCCTTAGCCTCCAGTGGGTAGGATGAGTCAGTAACCCATTCACACAGATCTACAATTATCTCTTGAGTAGGTTAAGATCCATTTTAGTGAATTATAAAAAAATTAATGGGAGTTATGATTCAACATAGTGACAAATAAATTTGTAGAGATTACAATTTACACAACTTTTCATAAGATGAGAACCTGTAATTATAGCCATGTAAATACTCGAGTCCAAGAACCTAAATGACTTATAAATCATGATCAAGTTAGTAGCTCCATGGTTTTACCAATTAGTTAATCAGGATAGGTAGCAGTGAAATTAATAACAGTGTTCAATCAAGCACACATAAGTATCCATAATGATTATAGAATTCATTCATAAAACAAGTTTATCCCAAACTTCAATCCAAATATGTATGGCATTCTACTTACCTGAATTTGTCAAGATGGTTTGAAATCGGAGGAGGGACTTCAACTCTCCACCAAACGATAGGCCAACTACACTACAATCTCTCTTATAGTTGAATACCCATGAGCCAGATCTAGAGTCTGAGGGGATTTTGCTTAAAAGATAATTCACACCAAGGCTTGGTCAAACACTCAGGAGAAGGAGCCCACTCTCTTGTTGGTTTATCAACATCTCTCTAGCAGTAAGCACCACAATGACTCTCTTACCCGCTTAGATCAATCACAAGGATTCACCCAAGGCCCAATTGGGGTATTTCTCAATTCCAAGAGACTGAATCCACTACATATGTGATTTTTTAGTTGTGTTTTCAAGGAAAGCATTACAGGATCCTATAGCTCATTGTCCAAGTGGTTTATCAACTCTTACAGCAAGAACCATAGTGGCTTATCTTACCCTTTATAGTGGTTTATTAGCCTTACAACAAGCACTCAAGTGGTTTATTATCCCATTCAAACAGCACAAAGTGTTTTATCATCTTATTCAATAAGAAATTAGTGGTTTATTATCTTTCTCAATAAGCACTAAGTGTTTCAATTCTCCATTGAGCCTCCCACTGGACAGTCAAGCTTGAACACAAATAGTATAGTGCCCTCAACACATCAACACAGGCAAAACACCCTAAATTTTAGAGAGTGGAACTTAGTTTCATATCTAGTATTGCTCTAGCACTCCCTATCCAACATCCTAAGATTATTTATTTTTTATCCCTCTTCTTCTTGCTCCATGTTTTCCCTCTTGATTTTCCTTGAGTCCCTTCATATCCTACAAGACTCCACCTTTCCTCACATTAAGGAGTAAATAAAATGTGAGCACTTCCCCCCATTCAATTATGTATTTCCATATGTTAGGCAGTGGTTCGATATATTATGCCACTGGATACTACTCTCTCAATTCTTCGTTCTCCCTCAGACTTGTATCCATGTGTCCCTCCTTTCAATCCAACATTTAATATTTTTATTATTGTTTAGGAAGACAATGTAATACTTAAATAATTTGCAAGGTTTGTCCTATCCATTCATGGCTTCCATGTTAGCCTTTAAGGTTATGAATACATATACAAAAACAAGGGTAGAAAGGAAGAACTATTACAATGATAATTCACTTAAGAATTTTTTGAGGACCAAAAGTTATTGATGGTAGATCCAAAGAACAACGTGAATACATAGGTTTGTGCCTACAGTCTGTTGTGTTGGTGCTCAACTAGGGGGGATTAGTGTCTCCTATAGGTTGGTGGCTACATTTTCTAAGTTGGTGCTCAACTAGAGGAATTAAATATCTTGTAGGTTGGTGCCTACGAAGTCGTATGTTGGTGCTTACATTGTACAAGAAAGTTTACAAAATATTTATAAAGAAAAATGGTATAATTGTTTATTATGTAAATATCAATGTTTCATGATTTATGTGCATCAAAAGTTTTAAAAGATAAAAAGAGTAAAAAAAAAAATGAAATATTGATTCACCCCCCCCCCAATATTTCTAACAATTTAAATCAAAGAAGGTACCTTCAAACACAGCCTAATAGTTGGAAGTTACACCTCGTAAACATAAATTTAAAAGTCAAGAAGGTGTGACTCCAAACTCCCAAAAAAAGTCTCCTCCATAGCCATGAATGTAGAATATTTAATGAAGATGAATACAATAAGAGGATTTAGTCATATCTAGAAGAATTTTATACCATTGATTTTGAAGTAGAATATGTGGTTTCTCAAGAACAAATAGTAAGGCTTGGAAATGAAAATATAAGGTTTAAAGAGTTTTTGAAAATCCTTGAAGAGGAGAGCCATAAAATTGATGAAACAGAAGTTGTCCTCCTGAGATGTCAAGAAAAGGAAGCATAAAAGAGAGAATAAATAATATCAAGTCAGTTGAAGGAAAAGGTTGAGGATTATGAGAAGGTAAAAGCAGAATTTGATCAAAAATTGAAAGAGTAAGAGAAAAGAATTGAAGAAGTTATCTCCTTGAAAATTCATCTAGAAGAAGATAAGAGAATAGAAGAAGTGATGAAAATCCAACTAAAGCAAAAAAAAGAAAAGTGTGAGAAGCTTGAAGCAAAAATTGTATCATTAAGGAATGAAGTAGACAAGCTCAAAAAGGAACTTGAAATTTTCTAAAATGTTGGATGATATACTCAGTAATCAAATATTACCATACGGAAAAATAGGTCTTCATTATGTAGGCAAGATTTAATACAAATAAGATGCAAGCCTTAGTTCATGAGAAAATAAGGTTGAGGAAAATCATGAAAGTCATACTAATATTCTTCAAATCCCCAACCAAATCAGAAGAAGGGGAAAAAATTAGGATGGGTTTGGAAGAGCTACTACACATAGAATCTATACAATTAACAGTGAAATAAAATACTAAGATAAGCACAGAATTGCATCTTCTCCAAATTAGAAAAACTTCATAAGAATCGTTTCATCAATACAATCCTTCTCAGCTAGGTATTAAATTATATTTCTTGGTTACTGTTCTTCATGCAAAAACTTTGGACATAAAGCAAGGAATTGTAGAACCTATCACATGGATGATTATAGAGGCCCTTATCATACCTCTAGAAGAAAAATTGCAGGCAATCAAATCATAGGGTCTAATGGCTACAGTTGTAGAAATCCTAATTCGTTTTCCCCATTATTTAAGTATAGTATAGAATGCTACAAATGCCACAATTACGAGCATATATCATCTAACTGAAAAAGCAGCATGAGATGGTCTCCTAAAAAAATCAAGGAAGAAGATATATTTGTTAGGCATAAAGAAAAATACACCAAGGTGTGGAGAAAAAGGGAGGAAAAATCTAGCTAGAGAAGAGGAGGAGTGTCAAAGGATAATTGTGGATTGGAGCCCTCTCTAAACAGAGTGGAGTCATTGGATAAATATTAGGCTGTGTTTCAAAATTTGGAGGATGAACTCTTAAAGTGTACTAGCAAAAATTCAAGGATGCGTCTCAAAGTTTCTACAGATTATTTGGAATCATATATTAGTAGAGATGAGGCAACTCTGGAAATGGCATAAATTGTTTAAGATATGGTATCTAAATGGGGAATAAAAAATTAAAAAAAAAAAATAATATTTTCAAAATGTGATATATATCGATGGAAAATCTCAAAATATGATATTTTAATATATATTTTTCTCTTTCATTTGGACAACCTTTGATTAACCCATATGTTGTAGCAACTGAATCTACTATCCCTTTTGTTCAAACATGTTTTATTCAAGAACCTAAGGTTAGTGCATCTAAGCCCTAACATCTTAATGAAGTTTTGGGAAAGGTGGCACAAAGGCCATGCTTTCCTGGGTCCTTGCAACAATTAATTACATATTAAGAAATGATCCATAAAAATTCATTCAAAGATATGGTATCTAAATGGGGAATAATAAAAAATCCAAAAATAATACTTCCAAAAGGTGTTATATATCATTGGAAAATCTCAAAATATGTTATTTGACTACATACGTTTCTCTTTCATTTGGACAACCTTTTATTAACCACATATGTTGTAGCAATTGAAACTAATTAACCACATATGTTGTAGCAACTGAATCTGTTATCCCTTTTGTTCAAACATGTTTTATCCAAGAACCTAAGGTTAGTGCATCTAAGCCCTAACATCTTATTGAAGTTTTGGGAAAGGTGGCACAAAGGCCATGCTCTCCTGAGTCCTTGCAAAAATTAACTACATATTAATAAATGCTCCATAAAATGCAACTAGTAAAAATACATCTTTACTTGGGAATGTGGAGAAGGCTAGACAATCTAGAGATAAGAAGACTATTCTCAGTTGACTTGGGGAAAATAGGGATGATAGAAAACTAACCATGTGATATGGTGGATTAGTTGATCCTGTTGGTTTCCATGAATAGATTGGAAGTATTTTTAAGAAAGTTCTTGTTTTATGATCCTCCGAGAGTGAATGATAAAGCATACCTTGTTTACATATCACATTTGCAGTAATATAGGATGTTAAATGAAGATGATATTTCTAATTGTTTCTTTCATGTCTTGATAGTACTATTTGTCTAATATTGTTTAGCGTATAAAATCTAATTTTAATTCTCTTCCACTCTCATCTCTACAAATTAAACAAA
Organism: Pinus taeda; assembly: GCA_000404065.3. NCBI lineage: Eukaryota > Viridiplantae > Streptophyta > Pinopsida > Pinales > Pinaceae > Pinus > Pinus taeda. The sequence goes on from APFE031337922.1 coordinate 21,438, forward strand.
TCATTTCCTTTACATTAATTGATATGTATTCAAAACTTGTGGTTTCGTCGATTAATTATTGTGGAGTCGACCTAGGAATGAGTAAAGTCAATCTTCTAAACAAGGTGCATGCAGTAATTGTGCATGTAATTCAAAGGAATACAGAAGAAGAAGAAAAAACTTCATTCCATCCTAAACCTTATTTCTGACTATTTGTGAAATGGCTCATATATTCTAACTTCTCTGATCTTGATCTTGATGTCAGTGGTTTTCAAGTACTTGTTGCATTTGCCAATGATGTCCATTCTTTACAACCTTTGAGAGTAACGAGTTTGTTTTTTGTTTCGTTGGATAAAGAGGAAGAGTATGATGATTATAATTCACGATTTTTAAGAACCAGTTGAGCCAGATGGAAATGAGGATGAGTTATAAGGAAAGCACAATAACGGTGTGCATCAAGCATTTCCCTTTGAGGGTGAAATTTTAGTGTTTACAAATCATGGTGAAAATTAACTCCATGAAAATGAGGCTTTGGAGACCCAGAAGGAGAGTTTCATCAATGAAGAATAAGGTTTATATAAACTACAACAATCCATGATCTAGAAACCTATTCTTCAGCGAACCTCTATGGAGACACCTAGCTTGGCCTTAATGGAATTAGGTCCGACCAGTCTTGAAGACACTTTGAAGATGCTAATATCAGTAGAATAAATGAAGCATATTTATATTGGACATTATTTATATGCATATGATGCTATTATCTATGGATAAGGCACTAATATTTGACATTGATTGAAAATCCTCAATATGAAAATAAATATTGGGGCATGAACTCAAGGGAGAAGTCCTCAGTGATAGAAAAAGAGGAAAATTTGTCAAGAAGTGTTGAAAACGAAAATATAGGGAGCACCCTTTGTTATTGATGTCAAAATGGGAGATAATTCATACATGGGGAACAGCTAAAATGAAGTATGAAGAGAATGTAAAGAGGTGGAGTAGTTGTCGAAAGAAGTAGATATCAAAGTATTTCCATCACTAACAAAGGGGGAGTTTGTTGAAAATGGTTGTTATTGACATAAAAGGTTGTCCAAATGAAAGAGAAAAATATATAGTCAAATAGCATATTTTGAGATTTTCCAATGATATATAGCACCTTTTGGAAATATTATTTTTGGATTTTTATTCCCCATTAGATACCATATCTTTGAATGAATTTTTATTCCAATTACATAGTGCAAATGGAAGCATAACATATGTGGTTGGAAATCTTATTTTGAGACCTTTAAAATGGTATATGGAACTCCCTATAACTAATCACAGTACAGGAGCACTTATTTTTTGAATATTCATTATATAGCCTACCAAACCAGCCTAGCTAAATTCGCACAAGTCGACCTAGCTAGTGGGAAAGTTGACCCTACTTTTGGGGGTCAAATGCACTATGTATAGGTGTTATGTGGAGGAACCTAAGACTCACTCACTAAATCCAATTTGATTTTGTATAAGCAATAAAATGAGTAGTTATGAGTTTCACACCTCATGAACCAAGTGAAGTCGAGTTGATGAGGTTTTCTATGAGAGAGGTTTTCGGTCCTAGTCAAAAGGAAAGTTGCAAAATGGTTCTAGAGGCTGATTTTTAGCCATTTGAAGGATGAACTTCATTCATCTTAGGCAAAGTTTAAAATCTATCTTTTGGGTTTGAATTTTGGTGTTCAAAAGTCAAGTTCAAATGTAGTCTAAAGGTTGATTCCCAGAGTTTTGAAGGTTGAATTCAAATATGATATGAGTGCCAAGTTCTGGTGCTTCAAAGGTCAAGTTAAGGTTTGGTTTAGATACTGGTTTCTAGTGTGTTGAATTTTTATTTTCAAGTTTGGTTTGCATCTTAAGTTGCAATCCTATTATAGACCAAGTCCTAGTTTGATCCTTGAGGTGGTCGAGACCTTTTGGAGAATTATTGAAGGGATATTTGGTGGTCGAGTCTAGTTGAGTAAGGAAGTATTAAGGGATTTTTTAGTTGATGTAGTTTTGATGCTAAGGTGATGATTGGGTTAATCCCTATTATCGAAAAAGGTGCAATAGGAACAAGGGTAGCATGGACAATTTTTGTGATAGGCATGGTGGTTGCATAAGGTGAGTGTTTAGTTCAAATGTTAATAGGTCACGAAAGCATACTTTCAAGGTTGCAAAGGCATTTTTTATTCCAAAGTGTGTTTAAAATACATATGTAGAATAAATAAATCTACAATGTTGAGAATAAGCTACCACATGGGCAGACCTTCTCTTTGAACATATAATAATCCTAAGAAGTGACAGTTGAATAGTGAATAGAAAGAATTGATGAAGTTGAAGTATTAGAAGTGCAGACCTCTTTTTGATCAAATACATAGAACTAACATGTAGGAGATAAAGTCTAAATATCTAGGTTAAGAAGCCTAGTTGAAAAGCATAAAGTTAATGTGTACAAATCAATCGGTTGTGATCAAGCTTGAAGGTGCAACCTGAGGGCTGCATGGTTAGATGACAACTCACTAAATAATTTGTTTAGGACCATAATTTATTGCTGCCGTATCCAAGGAACAACATGAATGCATAGATTGGTTCATATAGTTTGTTGTGCTATTTCTGACATGGGGGGCATTGTTGTCTCTTGTAGGTTCGTGCTACGGAAATGAAATCTCCGATAGGCTGGTGCCTACAAAATTTTTAAGCTCGTGCTTACTCTGTACAAGGAATTTAACAAAGTATTCACAAATAAAAATTGTAAAAGTTTTTTTTTATATAAAGATCTATGTTTCATGATTTATGTGCATCAAATGTTTTTAAAGATCAAAATAGTTAAATATAATGAAATATTGATTCACAACCCCTCTTAGTATTTCCAATAACTACCACCTTGGGAACATGGGACTAACTTCCCAATCAAGCTAATGTTAGTGGTTTTGAAGTTTTCTAATTCTTGCAGGTTTTGGTGTAATGGAAAAACTACAAAGAGAATCCATCTTGCCCTGGAACTTTATCTAGATCAAATGCTTTTAAATCATCCCAAACTTCAACTGTTATAAGGGTGGCTTAACCAAGTTATCATTTTCATAATGGGTAGCTAAATGAGGAATATGATCCAACATATTTGTTCTATCCACACCATCCATTATGGATTGTTCTCTATATAGATTGGCAAAATGATCAAAGGAAACTTCTTTGATTTGATTATAAGAGGTGAATGAAACACCCTCAAATGTATCAATTTGTTGACATTGTTCCCCCACACACAATACTTGGCTTGTTTTTGGAAGAAAGTTGTAATTTTGTCCCCTTTCTTAAACCATATACTTTTAGAGTTAAGCCCCCAGAATTCCTCCTCATTTCTCAATTCAGTTTGAAATTTTTTGAAAATTTGTTTTTTCTTCCATTATAATAATGAGCGATTGTTTGTTCCTCCGATTTTTCTTAGATTTTTTTAGTTGAAGTTTTAAGGAAAGTATACACCCCTTCTCTCTTGCTTTATTATCTTATGCATAGCTTTTATGTGCTTTATTAGCCTTTTTTTCCCTCCAAAATGTACAATAGTGAGCCATCCACCCACTTCCTCCGTACGTTTGAGACAAGTTCTAAAAAATCAAGATTTTGGGACCATATTGGATTACAACAAAATGCAAACATACCATAATTATATGAGGATAAAGATAGTGATATATGATCAGAGCATGGATAGGGGAGTATTTGAGAAAGTGGGGTGATGTTTTATTCAATCAGATAACTATGGAAAAGAAATCTATTTGGCCTAGCCATAATGTGTCTAGGTCCTAAGCATTTATTTGATAAGGTGAATTTTCCTTTTATTGGCTTGAGGTCAATTTAGGTCAAGGGATGAAATAATTTCTTCCATGTTTTCTCTAAATGGATTCCTTACCAATGGCCCCACTTTCTTTTCCTAGCCATGAATAGTAAGTTTAAGTCTCCTACAAAAATGTTGGTATCATCCCAAACCATGTATTTTAATCATGAAATAGAGTTCCAACATGTAAGCTTTTGTAGGTATGAATTTGATATGTACACTTTAACAAAAATGATATCCTTCCTTGTCGAAATATCAAGTAGATTTAATGTGATCCAATGCATTTAAGATAATTCCTAAATGAATTAGAAGTGTGATGTTGACCATAATGTACATAAGCCTCTTAATGCTCCTCTTGAACTAATAACCTTTGCCATATTGTTTGTCCAAACTGGTTTTTTCTATTTTGGAGGGAAAATGTTCCTCCAATTTAGTCTCCTAAAGAAGGATAATTTGTGGATTCTCCTCTTTGATGAGATTCTATACTATTTTCCTTTTTACATCGCTCCCCAAGCCCCTGCAATTCCAAGAGATGGTTTTCATTTTTTATTTTTTTTTAGTGGCTCCTCCCACGGAAGGATCTAAACCACCTTTAAATTTTTGGTGTTCCTATTGTAGCATCATTTTATAATGTATTAAGTTCCCATTCCTTTGTCTCAATCTACGTGTTATTCCTACTTGTCCTTGTTATTTTTTCATTCCATCTTCCTTATGGAATTTTTTATAGTTGAGTCTTTGACTACCCCATATTCAAATTGATCCTATATTGGGTCTTCTTCTAAAAGTACTATACCAATCCTAACTCTCGGTGCCTTGTTATTTTTGGAGGCTGCAAGACTTACTTCTTAGGAAGGAGGGTTAACAACTTCCATTGAGTTGGTGGCGAGGGGGTATCTTCCAAGAAAGGAATTCCTTCTCATCTTTTACCATCATTGTCTTCATGATCATGGATTCAATGGCCTATGATTGAGCCAAAACCTTAGATTTATTAATATGGGAAGAGGAGGGAGGGTTTGCTCTAGAAGGAAATGGATCCTTCCTAGGATGGGAGTGTAGTGGATCACGATCAGGGGGGAGGTGAAGGAGGAAGAATGAGGGTATTTAGGGGGTGGTTCTTTCCAGTCCCTTATCCTCTTGGGTTGTTGTCATTATTCTCCCTATTCACCATGAGTCTCCTCTTATGGTTTTTTGGGGTAATCTCACCTAAAATAGCCATATTCATGGAATTTTTTACATTTTAATAGGATCTCATCATAATCCACTTATTGGAAAAAAAATCAATTTTTATAAAGAGATTTGAATGGTTTCTAATAACCATTTTTCCAAGTCCAATTCTACACATATTCTAAGACACACAAACATCCCTTCTTTATGTTCTTATTTTTCTATATATTTCCCCAAAGTATTCCCTATACTCTTAAAGATGTCTTTGTTCCAACAATGAAGAGGGAGGTGTGGAAGTTGGACCCATATCGAAATTGTTGAGGTTATGTCATTTTAAAGGTTGAATTATGAGTTTAAACTATTCACATATAGTCCATGATCCCCCAGGAAGTATGTGGTGCTTCTAAAAATCAAATGTGTGTCTCTCTTCTCTTCGAACAAAAAGGAGAAGAAGCCTTTGTCACATAAAGATAATGAAATCTTACCTTTTATTAATGGTTTCTAATTATTTTCTACCCAAAATCCTAGGGATCGAGGAGAGGGACCAGTGCCCATGTGGTGCTTCTAAAAATCAAATGTGTGTCTCCCTTCTCTTCGAACAAAAAGGAGAAGAAGCCTTTGTCACATAAAGATAATGAAATCTTACCTTTTATTAATGGTTTCTAGTTATTTTCCACCCAAAATCATAGGGATCAAGGAGAGGGATCGATGCCCGTAAATTGACTAATAAGCTACGTTTATGCAAGGAAAAATGACATGGAGTGAAATTAAGAAGGGAAAGAGATTTTGGGGATCTCCTCCAAGTGTTTCACCAACTTAGACTATAATGGTTTTTCAAATCTAATTTGAACAAAGATGAGAGAATTTAATTCAACAATGTATGGAAGGAGAGGAAGAGGAGGGTGACCTCCCCATAAGGAGTGACTCATCCTTGGAATCTGAGTAGTCAAGGGTTAGGGTTTCATGTACAGAGAACTAGAACAAAAATTTCTCCCAAGCATGCTTGTTGTTGGGTGTGGAGATTTTTTACCTTCCTGATTGTTAAGAGGTTTTTGTTTCAGTCATGGTTGGATCACAGACCCTGACAGGGGGGTGTGGGGAGGGATTCCCCCCATGATCTGAATTGAAGAGTATTAGTAATGTTGTGCTAATTCCCCATTCAGAAATAAACCCAAGATGCTTATCATTTTCTTTTTCAAATGCTTAAGGATTCAAAAAAATTTCATAATTAACAGATTCCCATGAGAGTTTCTTATGTAAATTTTATAAAAAATTTAACATAAAAACATAAGTTGAAAAATAGCAATATAATATCAAAGAACATCAAAATATAACACACAACAAACACATGATAAAGGATTTCACCCCTCCTGGGCTACGTCTCATTTGTCCAGCTTCCAATGGCTTGGACCTCTCTATTATGATAAAATTACATCAAAAGTATGTTTACATTGCTCAGATGCCTTTAAACCCTTTCTCAATGAGTTCATAACACACAAAACTACTAGAATTGACTATTTTTGCATCAAATTTGGATAAGAATTGAAGGAGTTATGACTTATCCTAGTTCTTCCTTTATTTGTTCAACAAAATGCTCTAAAACTGACAGAAAACTATAAATTAGCCCCAAAATCCGCTAATCGAGCAAGAATTTCTTTGCACCGCGGGCTTTATCTTATCTATTGTATCACATATCATAATTAGCGATGTCTAGCGGTGATAAACTGCAAGAATTTTTCGTCTTGTGCAATTGCGATTTACCACATCGCAATCGGGGCCAATATCACATGCAACCCAACCCTTGTCGGGGCCAATTCTTGTCTCCACTACGATTACGATATGCGATCACATTGCATTTCAAATCCCAACCTTATCGGTGTTGGGACCGATTCTTTTTTCCACTACGATTGGGATATGTAATCACATTGCATCACAACTCCCAACCTTGTCAGTGTCGGGGCCAATATATGTTCATCGATACTTTCTTGCGATTGTGATATGCAATATCACAAATCACAATCGGATCTTCCTAGGGGACGCTTCTTAACCTAAACCACTTACCATTGTGATATGCTACGAGGGCCAATGGTGGGCTACCATTTGGTGCCTCCTTATTCACTAAAGACCTTGCCACATCATCCTAATCCTGCCATGTAGGCAAGTCAAATTTGAAATTTGACTTGCTATAACTTCTGCATATGAACTCAGATTTAAGTGTCGTTTGCACCGTTGGATTCAGAATGACAAGATGTTCAATCTGAAGCTGAGTTTGACAAGATCCTGACACTTTGTTTATAGCATAATTCTAAGCACCTGATCACTTCTCCCCATTGGAAGATTTTTGGACCCCAAAAGATTTATATTCAGTTATTGAACAGATGATGGTATTGTTCCCTCACCTTCCCCACTTCAATCCATTTGGCCTTTTATGGATGTGTATCTCTGAGACCCACCAGAAGATAATCAATATTTCCTCTTTTTGTTGTCCTTGTCCTTTTGTCAAGTATAGTGTCTTATTGAAGCACATCAAGGTATTCTGAAGAAAAGTCTTCAATAGATGGAATTTGAACATTCTCTCCTTGATATTTAATCAAAGGAGGTTCATATAATATCAAATTTTCAACATTAACAATGGAATAGATTTGCATATATGAATGTAAATCGAGCTTTAAAGCATTATTACCAATCTTTTCCAAAATTTTAAATGGACCATAATGAATTGGTTTCAGCTTTCTACCTTCATCTTGAAGACTTTCCTTGCTAATGTATAGCCAAACTTCATCACCTACTTGAAATTTATGATCCACACGATGCTTATCATGCCTTGCCTTATACTTTCCTTGACTCTTTTCTAGTTGTTCTTGAACTATGTGGTGAATCAACTGAATTTTCTCAATGAATTTCTTTGTTCTGTCTATGTCACTATGTACATCTACAGCTACATATTTCTAAAAGATGAAATCCAAAGGCAATTTAGTCAAATAAAAAATACATGCTTCAGAAGGCGAAGTTAGAGTAGGAGATTGTTTTGCTCAGTTGTAAGCATGTTGAATATAATGCAACTGTTCATCCCACAACTTAGGATGTTTGTTGCAATATCCTCATAGAAAATGAATGATTTTCATGTTAACCACTTCAGTTTGACCATATGTTTGCAAATTAAAGGTTTTACTTTTCTTCAACTTGGTTTCCATCAAGTTCCATAAACTTGACCAAAAATTCCTAACAAGTCGAGAATCATGATCACTTAAAATAGAAGTAGGCAATCCAAAATGAACCCATACATTTTGAAAGAAAAGTTGAGTTGTTTTTCCAGCTGTAATTTGTTTTTTACAAGGCATTAACATGCACATCTTGCTGAACCTATCCACAACTACATACAAATAATCATGACCTTTCCTTGACAAAGGAAGACCTTCTACAAAATCCATAGAAACACTTTCCCATGGCCGTGAAGGCATTGGAAGTGGTGTGTACAATCCTAGTTTCATGTTACTAGTCTTACTCATTGCACACAATGAAAAACCTCTTACAAAATGTGACACACTTTCAAGCATATGAGGCCAATAAAAATAGCTATAAAGATTTGTCATTGTTTTACTTACACCGAAATGTCCAGCAATAAGAGAAGTGTGCGCTTCCCTTGTGACATTTACTCTCTCTCCCTATGGAACACAAAGTTTTCCCAAATGATACAACACATTATCATGTACATGGTAGTCTGATTCCTCAACTTGGTGGCCTTGACTCAAGTTTAAATATACCTCTAGAAATTTAGCATCCTTTGCATATTGTTCAACATAACTTTCAAGCAAAACAGAATTATTCTTGATTAAAATGGCTACATTTACAACCACTCTAGAAAGCATATCAGAATCTTTGTTATAAATGCTTTTCTTGTACCTGATTACCAAGTGGAATCGTTGTAAAAATCCCATCCAACGAAAGTGCCTTGACTGCTGCAATTTGGTTTGAGATTGCAGAGGCTAATGATCAGTTTGAATAATGGTTTATTTTCTCATCAAATAATGCTTCCATTTCTTCACACTTTGCACCAATAAATAAAGCTCTTTATCATACATAGAATAATTAATAACAGCACCATTAATAATTTCTGAATGAAATGAAATGGTCTTACCATGTTGTAAAAGAACTGCACCCATGGCATAGTCACTTGCATCTGTTTGTATTTAAAAGGGTTGTTTCAGATCCTGCAATGTTAAAATTGGGGTTGAGCTTATCTTTTTTTTCAAAGCATCGAATTCTTTTTGTTGTTTTCCTTCCCATTGGAAGACAACCTTCACACTATTCAATGCATGTTTTGGAGCTGCTATGAAGGAGAAATTGGAAATAAACTTCCTCCAGTACTGCGGTACTCCTAAAAAACTCCTTACTTATGTAACTGATTTGGGTGTTGGCCACCAATTCACAATGACCGAAACTTTAGAGGGGTCAATCTTTAGCTCACCTCCTCCAACTATGTGACCAAAATACACTAAATAAGTTTTCCCGAATTCACATTTAGACATCTTCGAAAATAACTATTATTTTCTCATGGCATCCAATACTTCCATCACATGCTTGGCATGCTCTTCTCGTGATTTGTTGAATATCAAAATATCATATAAATACACAATTACAAACTCATTAATAAATGATCTTAAAATATCATTCATAACTCTCATGAATGTAGTTGGAGCATTACAAATACCGAAAGGCATAACCAGCCACTGAAACAATCTTTGTTTGGCTTTAAAAGTAGTCTTCCATATGTCCTCCTCATATGTTCTAACTTGATGATATCCACTCCTCAAGTCTAATTTAGTGAAATACTTTTCATTTTTCAATTGGTCTAGCAAATCATCTATTTTGGGCAGTGGGTATCGATTCTTTATTGTAATCTTATTCAAAGCTTGATAATCTACACACATGTGTCAGGTTCCATTTTTATTGGGTACCAATACAATTGGTGAACCACATGGCGAAGTAGAAGGACAAATTACTCCTTTATCTAACAATTTCTGGACATGTTTCTTAATTTCTAAAATTACCAGAATTGAAATTTGATACATACAAATGTTTGGGAGTGGACAGTCTTGTTGCAGTTGAATTTCATGTTGAATTCCTCTTTTTGGTGGCAATCACTCTGGTTCTTGAAACATGTATTCATATTTATTGACCACATCAACCAATTCAACCTTCAGTTTCACATCACATCTTGCAAATGATTCCTACTCTGTGTCATTCTTCTTCTTGATCATGAGGAGCACGAGACTCTTATTGGAATTAACCAGTTGCTTCATTTCACCTGCACTTTCCAAAGACATATTAATTTTCATGTGATGGGATCTCACAATGTACTCTACTCTGTTTTTGAACAAATGGCATTTTCTCTCAAATCTGTGGAAAATTTCCTTCCCGTCATACAAATACAGGCTTCCCAATACAAGCCCTGAGATATCCAATGGCACAGCGTCTAATTCAACTTCATTAATGAAATTAGTGGTGATTGCAAACCTGAAAACACATTTCCGGGTGACCTGCAAATTGGCATCCTTGGTTACCCAACCCAACGGATACGGTTTATGATAGGGCACAGTTTATAGATTCATTTTCTTAACCAAATCTGGAGAAATTAATTGGCCTAAGATCCACTGTCAAATAGTGTATCGATCTTTGTATGTTTGGAAATAACTCGGATGTGGGACAGCTCGATTCGGTTTTCCTCATTTGAAACATTTTGGGAATTATTTGTTGTGCTAGTACTAGCTAAGACTTCCTCTTTGCTGACCTCATTGCTTGCTTTTGCCACAACGTTTCCCTTGGTGATTGTGGCTGTGATTTTTGTTTCATCTCCTAAGTCTTAACCCAAGTCTTGTTGTGCAGCAGCATTAGTGTTATGTTTCCCTTTATTGTTAAATTTTTTAATGAAGCTTCCAACAATCCGCTTCATCACGTCCTTCCTTGGAACAATTCTTACACATGGGATGATCCCCTTCTATCTTAACATAAGCAGTTTTCTTCTACTTTCCTTTAAAATTCTTCCCTTTTTCACCACTCTGAACTGGCTTCTTCTTACCCTCTTCCTGTATATTTTTCCCTCTTTCTTTGAGGTGTGTAACTTGAACACAAACCTCATCAAGATTCATGGGACTGAACATAAGAATGGTATGTCGAAGATAGTTATGCAACTCTCCTATGTATTTCAGCAAGGTAGCTTGTGACTGTAAGTCTACCCCTAGCATAAGAGATCTTCTCCTAAAATATTGAGTATACTCTTACACATTTTGACCTTTCAATTGTCTGAAATTTTTCTAATTCATAATGGCTTTCTGAATATGAGCTAAAGGGTATAAATGTGTTTTTATAGTAGCAATGATATTAGACCAAGAAATAGAGATCTTACCATGTTTTTTTATCTCATCTTGAGTCCTTTCTTTCGACCATGCAAGTGTTTCACCCTCCATTCTCAGTGAAGCCAACTGAATCTTGATATCATCCTCTTGAATATTCTGAATTATACAATACACCTCCAACTAAATAATCTAGTTATCCAGCTTCTCTGCATTCACTTCACCATTGTACATAGGCAACTCAAATTTAACATCAAGCTTCAGAAAAGGTGATTTACCAACCCCTTTTGAAGAATGACGATGAGTATGAGTAATGGTGGTATTTGTGGAAGAGTGTGTAGATACTTTCAAAGAAGAAGATGAAGAATATGGTGGAGATGGTGGAGGTTTTCCTCCATTCCCATTACGTTATTTTCCTTTATCTTATTTTCCATTACCTCCTCCTGAAGAACCTTCTCCATTGGGAGGCTTGGAGGTTTCTCCTTGCAATCTGTTGTTCCTCACTTCATAGAGTACCTTAACCATCTCTATCATATCAAAGAAATCATTTCTGAAGGTATTCTCATCTTCTATCATGATAGGTTCTCCTTCATGAGACATAGTCTCTAAATACTCAACTACAACTTGAAGTTGTACTGGTGTTGAAATCTAAGCTGCAACTTCTGCAACTTGAGGTTGAACTAGTGTAGAAGACTTTGGCAACCTTTCTCTTCTTCCACTTGACCCAACTTCAGAGCTTTCAATCATCTTTCCTTCACCTTTTTTTGAGCTTTAACCTTGTAAGCATGACATAAACTTGTAAACAATTAAATCCTTATTTCACAAGCAAATCTAATAAGCAAAAACCAGTGCTCTAATACCAACTTGATCTGAATTGAAGCAGATTAGTAATGTTGTGATAATTCCCCATTCAGAAATAAACCCAAGATTCTTATCATTTTCTTTTTCAAGTTCTTAAGGATTCAAAACTTTTGCATAATTAACATATTCCCATGAGAGTTTCTTATGTAAATGTTATGAATAATTTAACATAAAAACATATGTTGAACAGCAGTAATATAATAGCAAAGAACATCAAAACATAACAAACAATAAGCACATGATAAAGGAGTTCACCCCTCTTGGGCTACGTCGCCTTGGTCCAGCTTCCAATGGCTTGGGCCTCTCTATTATGCTCAAATTACATAAAAAGTATGTTTACAATACTTAGATTCCTCTGAAACCTATCTCAATGAGTTTAGAATACACAAAACTGCTAGAATTGATTATTTTTGCATCAAATTTGGATAAGCACTAAAGGAGTTATGAATTCTCCTAATTCTTCCTCTATGTGTTCCACAAAATGCTCTAAAACCAGTAGAAAGCTACAAATTAGCCCCAAAATCCGCTAAGCGGGCAAGAATTTCTCCGCACGCAGGATATATCATGTCGGTTGTATAGAAAATCGCAATCGGCAATGGCTGGTAGTGATAAACTATGGGACTTTGTTGTCTTGTGTGATTGTGATTTACCGCATCGCAATCGGAGCCAATATTACATCACAACCCAACCCTTTTCAGGGTCGATTCTTGTTGCTGCTGCGATTTCAATATGAGATCGCATCACATCGCAACTCCCAACCTTGCTGGTGTCGGGGCCAATATATGTTCGTCGATCCTTTCGTGCGATTGCGATATGTGATATCACAAATCACAATTGGAACTACCTAAGGGCCGATTCTTAACTCAAACCACTTATCATTGTGATATGCGATATGTGAGGGCCATTGGAGGGTTTCCAATTGGCGCCTCCTTATTCGTCAAAGACTTTTTCACATCATCGTAATCCTACCATGTAGGCAAGTCTAATTTGAACTTTGACTTACTATAACTTCTACATACAAACTCAGATTTGAGTGTCGTTCAGACCGTTGGATTCAGAATGACGAGCTCTTCAATCTGAAGTTGAGTTTGAAAAGATTCTGACACTTTTATTTTTCACATAATTCTGAGCACCTAATCACCTCCCCTCCCCCATGCCCCCAACCAGCGTTTCTGGGGGGGGAGGGGTGGTAGTGCCCCCAAAGCAAAAATTAAATGAAAAATTACCTTCTAAAATATTTTAATTTTTCTTTCAATGTGGGTCGTTCATTAGGCAAAAGATATTACATTAGAAGTTATGTTAATTTAGGTTTTTTTTCCCTAGAAGGAAACCCTCAGTTTATATGAGTGAATTGTATTGTTGTTGTGTATTATTTTGTGTGCAAAGAAAAGAGGAGAGACTGTGTGAGAGAAAAAAGGAAATTACAGTGGATTTGGTGTAGATTGTATCCCTTCATTTTGTTAAATAATATAAAAGGAAGGAATGGTTATTGCTCCATGGACATAGCCCAAATTGGGTGAACCATGTATATTTGTGTCTCTCTTGTTTTATGCTTTTCTATGTTTGATTTTCTGCAATATTTTATTCGTTACATTGCTCTGTTAATTAATTTCTAACACTTTTTAGTTAGAACCTACTAAGAAATTGACTAATCATGAACAGGGATATTATTATTATTATTATTATTATTATATTCAATCTTGGAAATCAAATATTTCTAATATTTTATGCTCTATTGGCCTTAGAATTCATTAACCCTTATGCTTGGAAATTGAGATAATCACATACAATTTCATACACTTATGTACAAATCCATATAATTCCATACAAATTGATATAGTTTCATATTGTTTTGTATAGCTCCATATAGTTGCATATTATAACCATCATAATCCTCCATACGATTATGAAACTTCTAATAAAAATATCAAAGCATGCAATTCCAATCTAAGATAGTCAAAATAGATCATAAAAAATATTTTTCCAGTAACTAAGAAAATGCCAAAATGAACATTAAAGGAAATATGGATAAAAATGATGAGAGGTGAAAGGAAAAAATTACCAAAAATTGTGAAGCTAAAACAAGAATTAATGCATAAATTCAAATTATTATTCACTACGGACACAAAGGCAAAATCAAGGAAAGCATACTGAAAAACAAAAAAATATATAATAGGGAACCTCCAAAAAAAATCTCAACATAATCATAACAATGAGATACATTTAAACATGGAGAAATTAGAGAAAATCCTCATGAATAAGAAACCATCAACCAACACAAATCCTTAAATACAACTAATCCACAACCAAGTTGTTAAGTACAACTAATTTACTATCGATTTCCTCAAATACAACATATCCACAACCAAGCATTTTTCACAATGGCTTACCGATCATCCCCTTGTACACATCAATCAATATAAAAGTAGCTAATGAGTGTGAGCTAGGGTTTTGATAGAAGTGAAAATCAAAATGTAATTTGAATTAACAAAGTAGAAGAATATTTTGAAATAAATATTTCTCACTTTGACAAGGAAAAGTAAAGGACATTTTAATGTAACTTGAAGGAAATTCATATAATCACTACTTGTAGTGGAATTCTATGACTTGGTTGTGATTATTACATGTGGTGGAATCTTATGACTAAGTGTGCTCCTATAGATACAATACATTCAGGAAAAATTATTTAAAAGGTTTAAAGTATGAAAATAATTGATTATTTTGTAAAACCTGCCAGAATATAGCAAAAAGGTGATATAGACAAATACACACATGAATGGGAAGCAATGGCAACAAAAATATCAATTTTTTTCAAACTATCATTACAAAGTTAAATCCACACAATAAAGTCACACATAAAGGGTGAATTTGAAATGCATAACATTACGATCATGAAAAACGCTCAACATAAAGCAAAAGTCACCAAAAATAAGTTAAGAAAGGTCAACCCTAAATTATGACAAGGTGTATTCAAGGCAAAAGCTACCCCATACCAAGATTTTGAAAAAATTCAATTGGGTTTAGCATGGGTAGTTGGGAAAAAAAATTGTTAAACTCCCTACACATGTCGGATCTTTATAACTGACATGTTAGAACACTTACTTGAAATATTGTGTTATTCACAAGGTGTTAGTGGCATGTTCAAATAAATCAGAAGGTGAAGTCCCTAAGCTCCTTCTCTCTGTGATATTGTTGGATTCACTATATGTCCCAACTAAGTTAGGTTTCCGAAACTATAACTATCAGTTCTATTAATTTGCATCTCTAAGGAAATAATCATTCTTTTATATGATGAAGAATTTATTTTGAAGGGTAATATTGATAATACCTTGAGGACATATATTAATTTATCTAAGCCATGAGATGGAATGTTTGCATATGCTTTCATTTTCATTGAAGTCAACCTGGAAAAGAGATTACCATAGGTATTCCAACCCTAGATAACTAGATACATATTCAGCTAGGGGATTATTAGAAACTTCCTTTAAAATGTGAAGTGTGTCATAGATGTAGGAATTTTACGAGAAAAAAAAAAATGCCCTAAAATGACCCCTAAACAAGAATCTATAGAAAACATCAGTAATGGAAACAACCCAAGAAGAAATTCCCCAAAAACAAGCAAGGAGCTCCTTCCCATCCTAAGAATTCCCCTACTAAAGCTCCATGTTCAATTCCATCTAGATCAAGGCCTTCGTGTCAACACTAAAACTTGGGGATGGGAAGTAAGGGACAAGATCACAACCCTACTAGTAACAAATATGAATATATATCTCACATGGAAAATACTCAAATTATACAGAACTATGAAGAACCCAAAGAAGTCATTGGAAAATCTACAAGAGCACCTCCATTTGAAGGAAATCATAGAGTCATCCCTTCAACTAAAAGTAGTGCATTGGGTCATGAGGATGAGATTCGTTTTTCCCCCACTAAGGAATTGTACACTACTAGGCTACCATACAATTTTGAATCAAAAGCAATTGATGGATCCTTTTATGAGGAAGTAAAAAAGGAAGCAGTTGAAGGAAGAAAATTCAGAATTTTAGATGGACGTTGAATAAAGACAAACAAAAAGAAATTGTTGATAAAGGATATAGGTGTTAAGATTATAATAAAAAGGATGTATGGGAAAGGCATGAGAAACACAAGGAATCATAGTGTGATAAATCATCCCATGAGATGAAATATTAAGGATATTGGTAAATGATGGAATCAATCTCTTGGAATTGTAGGGGTCTGCGTAGTACAAAGATTCGATCATATTTGAAAGGCCCCAAATACCCCTACTCTATGAAAATAAATTGGGGGATGTTGAATTCCTTTGGGAATGTACTAAAATTTGGCACAAATTTAAGGTTCATGCAAAGATGTTCAATGGGTGCATCAAGGGGTCTTTCTACCCTTCGGGTTCTCGTTAGTCTCACTCATCTACCCTAGTCAAAATAATGACTATACTGAGAGGGGGGTTTGAATAAGTGTCATAGATAATTTATCCAATTTAAAAAATTTCACAATTGTAAACTTAATAGTGCATCAACAGAGACCATTAACACATGAAAACACTAAATGTATGTGTTGTAGCGGCTACAACCACCCTCCAAATTTTTGCCTTAACATGTTTTGGAGTCTCCTTACCAACCTTACACAGCACTTTGTCTTGCTTCGTCAAGTACTCAAGCTTCAAGTGTTTTCCTCTCACAAAAGTAGTATGTCGATCATAGTTGATTCATTCCCCTCACATGCTGCTCACCCAGACTTGGTCCAGCTACAGGCTGAGCAGCTTCCCCTTGAAAATTGCGCATTTCTAGAGGGAAACCAGCCTTCCCTCCATAAATTGTGCAATCCTCTCTTGCAGCCTGGTGGGCTCCAATATTGCATAATCCTGCCAGCCAACACTCCCAGCAAGATTTGTGCAAATTTCCCCAGCAGGGCTATTCATCCCAAGGTTTGCGCAAATCTGGGCAGCAATCAGCTGCTCTACCCAGAAATTATGCAAACCTCATGGGCAATCAACCCAACTCCCAGCTAGGAATGCACATTTTTCTAAAGCAATTGAGCAACTGCATGCATGAGCATTCCGGTTGACCAGTTCCACCCAGGATCGAGGAAATTTGACTTGCATGCATGCATGACTTGCTCTTCCCGGAATAGCAAGAGACAACATCCAAAAGGTATCCCATGATTCAGGGAGCTTGTTAGGTCCCTATAATACTAGTGATTCCCCCATTACTATTGTCATTGTATCCCTTATTGTTATTGTTGTGACCCTATTGTCCCCACGTTGTTATTATTGTGCCCCATAGAAACCCACTATTGTTATTTTTGTGCCCTTAAATTATTATTGTTAGGTCGGATTTGGTTATATTGTGACCCCTTAGACTCCTATATATAGAAAGGAGGTTTTTTCATTTGTATCATCCAAGAATTGTTCATTTGTGTTAGTATTTTTTGATGATATTCTAATCTATAGCAAGTCTTGGAAGGATCATGTTCAACATGTTGACAGGATGCTCAAACTATTAGAGGAGAAACAATTATATGCAAAAAACTCCAAATGTTTCTTTGGAGTACAAGAGGTGGAATATCTAGGTCATATTGTATCTCATGAAAGTGTTAAGGTAGACCCTAGCAAAATTAAAACCATTAAGGAATGGAAAATCCCCACTTCCATAAAGCATCTACGAGGATTTCTCGAGTTGACAGGGTATTATCACAAGTTTGTAATTATGGGAGAATAGCAGCACCTCTAACAACATTATTTGAAGGAGAGGGGCATGTTATGTCCCTATAATACTAGTGATTCCCCCATTACAATTGTGATTGTATCCCTTATTGTTATTGTTATGCCCCTATTGTCCCCATAGTATTATTATTGTGCCCCATAGAATCATACTATTTTTATTTTTGAGATTTATCAATTGACTAAAAAAAGTGTTGATTTTTGTATCCTCATAATGGTAATCATGATTTCATAGACTTTAATGTTGGATCTAAGAACCACCACGTTTCAAACATCGGTTATACCTATGTAAGAATTCCCAACTCAAACAAAATATTCTTAGGGAATTACACACCTCTCCCTTAGGAGGGCGCTCAGGATTTCTAAAAACTTACCACGGGGTTAAGAAGGAATTTTTTGGGATGGCCTTATATTGGATATTCAAAACTTTGTGGCGGAATGTTTGGTTTTCCAACAAAATAAAGTTGAAACAATTAAGACCCCAGGTCTATTACAACCTTTATCCATTCCAATCCAACAATGGGAGGAGGTTTCAATGGATTTTATCACAGGTCTACCCAAGTCCGAAGGAAAGAGTGTTATCATGGTGGTAGTTGACATACTTACCAAGTATGCACACTTTTGTGCATTATCTCATCCATTTAAAGCAAGTACAATTTCTACTGCATTGATGGAAACAATTCAAAAGTTACATGGAAACCCAAAGATTATTGTAAGCAACAGAGATCCCATTTTCACTAGAAAACTTTGGACAGAATTATTTTCTTGTCTTGGTACTCAGTTAGCTTATAGCGCATCTTATCATCCTCAATATGATGGGCAAACTGAGATAGTAAACAAATGTTTGGAAGGATATCTTCGTTGCTTTGTATCTAATAAACAGACACAATGGGTCAAATGGTTGTCTCTGGCTGAATGGTGTTATAACACTTCCTCCCGTACTGCAACAAAAATGACCCCATTTATGGAACTTTATGGATATCATCCACCATCCATCATGTTATCACTATAAAACTTCCTTCAAAAAATTTGGACAACTTACATGGTTTCTCAATTCTTGTATCAGTCATGATCAAGTCATATTCAAGTCATTTTTATGTTTTAGAGTCTAAGTCATAGGGTTAGAGTCTCATGTCCATCTTCAAATAAAGTTTGATAACCTCATGCTATGTCCTAGAAGCCTCACCATGTGTTTAGAAGTCATATCTCACATGATTTTGGAGAAATTTTAAAACTAGCTACGAATCCACGTTTTCGTAGCACAGACAGTGTAAAAACCCTATTTTGCGCTACGAAACCCCTGTAGCAGCCTGTTTTAGCAGAAAAAACTAATTTTACTAGTTAACTTCCAGAAGCGTTTCTGAGTAGTTAAAAACTCATCTCTAAAAAGTGAAAGAGGTTTTCATTATTAAGATACTGAAGTACAAAATCCTCTTCACTTTCTTCAAATCCATTATGATATGGGGGAA
The DNA here is from genome assembly GCA_000404065.3 of Pinus taeda. NCBI lineage: Eukaryota > Viridiplantae > Streptophyta > Pinopsida > Pinales > Pinaceae > Pinus > Pinus taeda. Next base: position 40,839 of record APFE031337922.1, read on the forward strand.
ATGATGGACCAAAGTTGCGACGAAACTGCTGTAGGTGCAGTTTTTCACATGCATATTTCTCTGTTTTACACCTTTTTTTCAAAGACACATTCTGGGAGGTAGGGAAGGTTTTTCAAAAAACCAAGAGAGTTTTTTGTTCATCATGGATTGTTTCACAAAAGCCTCCTTCATTTTTTCTAAATACGTTTTTTGTGAGAAGTTATGAGCTCTGTCCCAAGACCCATTTTTCAGCCAAAACAGAGCAAGGGACAGTCTCCTAGTTTCTAGGAACATCAAGGATCGATTCTGGACAGCTGGAGAAGTATTTTAAAAAACCAAGAGAGGTTTTTGTTCTAGATATCCTGGAATACAAAAACCTCCTTCGGTTTCAAAAAATTTGTAATGGTTGACGAGATAAAGGCTCTGTCCCACGTGCCATTTTCAGGGATCCTAAACCTAAAAACAGGGAAACATGTTCCCTAATTTCTAGGGTTTGTCTTCAGCAGTCAGATGACCACGTGGAAGGCTTCATCAAATTTGACTTCTTGAGGTTGCAAGTTGTCAAATAATGCTTTAAATGCTTAGATAAGGTTGTTGTAATCATGATAAGGAGTTACACTCCTAGTTGTATTAGGTCAGTCTAACACTCCTAGTTAACAGCTAGTTCTAATTAATAGTTTGTTTTATGGTTAGAATAGGTGTCACTAATGACAAATTCGAATTCTCTTGATCATGGATGATGGAATACTAATTGTAAATGCTTTATATAGAGCAAGAGGTCGAATTAGCAAAGGGTTGGAAATTTTATGAAAAGGCTGGTATTTGGCTTATGTAAAACTCTGTTTCAGTAATACATGTTTGGCTTTACTTCTCAAGATTCATAAGTGATTTTTATGTTCAGAATATGTGATGTTTTCCTTTTCCTAATTCTTGCAGTGGTATGGATGTATAATCACTCAGAATTCACTTAAGGTGCTCTGACTTCCTGTATACATTCATAAACTGTGTGGTCCTATATGAGTTTTTATGTTCTGAATATTTAGATGCTGAATGCCCTGACTTCTATGTAAGGTTGAGTTCATTGTTATATTGAGATGTTGTTGACTCCATAAGCCCAATGGATAGTTGTTAAATGTGTTTCAACCATTCATATTCTCACAATTGTTTTACAACAGTTAGCCATCTTATCTATAATCAAAATCATTAACCCCTTTTGAGAGAGCCCTCTCAGGTTGAGGAGGCTAAGCCTCAGCCTAAAGTAGGTTTGAAATAGTTACTTAGAGTCAACCTGAACAACAGCCTATCAGGATCTGATTTTGAGATAACACCTATGATGTAGCATTGAGCTCTAGATACAACAAATAAACCTTACATGTTTTTGATATAGCACAAAGCTTCAACTGCAACATTGGAACCTCAAATTTTCCTTTGTTGTGACACCAAGTTCTTGTTGTAACATCGAATCTTCACATGCCTTTCCTACAACACTAGAACCTCATGCATATTTGTTGTAACAACAAGATCCTACTACAATGTTGTGACCTTGGATGTGACATTGTGCCTTTTTCTATAACATTGAAATATTGCAAATTTGCCACCAAGGTGTACCACCATCCTTCATCATGTGCTGCTACAACTATCCACGTGACTTAATAGATACAATCCACAAGTGGGTAAGTTATTGAGGTACCTTTTTTTCATGCATGAAGTGTTTTTAGATACTTGACATGCTTTGCAATGTATTTTATTCAACTAGTCACAACCTTCATCATCCATTAACCACGAGGGACCAATATTTCATCTCGAGGGAAGGATATCATTTCTTGCCACCTTACTTCCAATGACATTTATCTCAAACGTGACCATGATTTCATGTTAATGCACATAATTAATTCCATTCTTTTCCTTAATGACTTTGTTTGTCTATCTATCCTTTCATTTTGAATTTGGCAAGGTTTCTACTACTTCCATGCAAATTGAAGTGTAATTTCCTTATATTTCAGCCATGTCTATTGTAGTGTTTCTCCTCACATGATGTGAGCATGGGAGGCTCATTCCCCCACCATAAATAATAGGACTAATTTTGTTGGAGGAATACAGGGATTTATTTAGTATATTTTATGAGATGTAGATTCATTGATGTATTTTGGAAAGAAACATGGATTTGATTAAGGAATTGCATTAGAATTTGCATAGAATATATATGATACTTGGAATATAGTGAATGAAGAGGTTAATGTAAAATTCATATGGGTACCATAGGTTGGGGAATAATGGTTAAAAAAATGATGATCACTGTTGTCAAAGAGAACTTTCTGCAGGGGAATAAAGCGCTAGCTAAAAAGGGAGAAGTTTTAACAAAATATCCATGCCTCCAGAATGTGGCCAAATGATGCCCATTTTGGACATAAAATTAAAATATCACTTGTGAGGGTTGATATGATTTCATATTTTGGTACAACCTTAAAATCTTATCACATATTCAACACTAGAGACTAATAAACATGCCATTATTCCTTTGGAAGAAATTTTAGTAGATGGCATAGATTTCCAAATATGTTGAAAGACACATGGCCTACATTTCACACCATGGATTAATTAAAATCATAGTGATGCATGCTTTTGAATTTGAGATATATAAATGTGATTTTTTTTTCGGGATATCTAGTTAGAAATATACCAAGAAAACTAATAGAAGAGGAAGCTCCAATACAAGAAGATTAGGTCATATGGAAACCCTTAATGGGTGAGGAAAAGAAGCACTAAGAAAATATCTCTCCACACACTTATGATAGTAACATAGCGATTATAAAAAACTCCACACTTAAAATGTAAACTCAACTTTCAAGAAAGAGGAAGCTTCAAGGGATGCCTGATATAGAGGTTCCAAAGAATAGAAGTACATTCTCTTCTACAAAGTTATAAGTGGTACCTAGGTAGAAACATACCCTATTGTTACACAAGAACTAGTATGAGAAGAATTAGATCTCGTTGCTACACAATAATCATCCCAAGAAGAAACAAAACCTACTATTACACAAGAACCAATAGGGGAAGAATTAGATCCTGCTACTAGAAAAAAATGAATAGGAGAATAAACATAACTTTCTATTGACACAAGAACTACTAAGAGAAGAATAAGATACTATTGTTACAAAAGAACTAGCAGGGGAAGAAACAAAACCTGCTTTGACACCAAAACTAATAGGGGAGAAATTGAACTTTTTGTGACACAATAACTAGTAGGGAAAGAAACAAAACCAGTTATGACAAAAGAACGAACATGGGAAGAATTGGGGCCTACTACTACATAAGAACCAATAAGAGATGTAGCTACCATGGACATAGATCTTGTTATACCTGCTAGGAACAAAGTGTCAATAAAATTAACTAAGTGAAAACAGAGGAAATATGCTAAAGGTAATGCTTATCTAAGACCCTATATAATACAACCATTATATAAAATATTGAATTAAGAAGGGTCAACCAAAGTCTAAGGAAGACTATTATGAGACTAAAATCCAAGTTACTAGTTTTTCAAGCATGGGAAGGATTAGGCTACCTTATCCAAGCTACTAAGGATTACACTCTGGTACCTTCTAATAAGCATAAGGAGAAAACAACATAAGTTATACAACTAGACCCAAGGTATTACTGATTAGCTCATATTCTAGACCAAAAATTATTGAAATATATGGGTCCATAATGTCCAACCTTACCCAAAAAGTCAACTATATAAGTGCTAAAACTGAAAAGGGAAGAACCCTTACTGAGGACAATGGGAATTAGAAGATGAAATCATATATGCTATGTAGATTATGATAGTACAAAGAGATTTTGAATAGGACACAAAGGTATGATGCATTGATGGTGTAACTTAGGTAGAAAAAATCTTAACTGAAGACAAAGACCCCTTAAAAGATGATATCAAGCCTATTGTCCAAAGTGTCACATTCCAAAAAACTTTTGGCAGTGATCTCTAAATGAGAGCTCAAATTTCCAAGTGGAGAAATGTATCTGATGCATATGGAAGTGGAATGTGGACACCAAAATTTGAGTGTTGACCTTCACTACAAACATTCATATGGGGATTCTGATTCAAATTCTTATTGATCGATTGGTTACATGAGGGCATGGAACAGTTTTAGCTAGGAGAAGATGATGGGCCTTGAAATTCCATGTTTTACATACCCATGTTTTTCCTTTATGATCATTTTCATCTATTATTTGAGCCATTTTCGAGCTTACCTTTTATTGCAATGATATGTTTTGCCTAAGGTTCATGCTTCCATAATTCATGTCATTTTGGTGAATTATACTAGTGTGATTTAGAGACATTATCCTTTTATACTCATACAAATAGTTCATGAGCTAATACCCTAGGTTTATGTGTACAAGATATTGGTATACTAACGTTGCTACAATAATGCTACTACACCATTGCTACTACATCAATTCTATTCACTAGTATCACTACATCAATTCTAAATATTTAATGTTGATTTGGCTAATTTGATGACATGGTACCATTACCCAGGTAAAAGAAAAATATAAAACTATGGTCCCTTATTTTTCTTTACATTCGAAAGGAAAAAATGTGCCTTCCATGAGTGCATCCACTGGCTGTAATGAGCATGGTGTTGTGTGCATGGTAGTTTCCTTAGAATTTGTTACTATTATCTTCAATTGTAGTAATTGACATAAATGTCTTGTAATAAAATGTAAAGTCTTCTTACTTTAAGCTATTTTTGAAACTACATGCCTATTCAAGTCAATAATATAAATATGCTAAGAACTATGGAGTCCCAGAGATATTTCTAGAACAATATTCCAAGATTACACAACTAGGGAAATGTATGAAGAACTACATCTCTAAAGTTTGGGGGGGGGGGTGATTTCTTCCATAATATGATTATTATGTAAGAGATTTCTAGTTAATAAAGGATTTGTTTGAATTATGTTCCCATGTTTCATGGTGAATGAAGACTGAGTTAGAAAAATAGTTGTTTTCTCTTCCCAACACCTCATCTAAGGATGTAGTCCCACTTCCTTAGCCAGGTAATGCTGCATTTTAGTAAGTCTTAGTTATTTATATTTAAGTTTTGTTTTTTAGTTTTGTGTGTCCAATTAATAGTGACACATTTAGTAATTGGAAAATTTACTAACAATATTTTGTGTACATTTATTTTCATTTATAATAGATCATATTGTTTCCATAATTTAGTAAATTAATTGACTGTAGATAAATTAACTATAAATGAATACTTCGCTCTTGGTTATGTTTATTACATCAATAATGTATGTCAGGAATTTGGAACTAATTAACTTTATTATACTATGTTTGGAGTCTACTATCCATTTGATACAATCTAAGAGTTTGAGAGGTATAGATTGACAATGTCACATTACACATTTTTCTTTAATTGTAGAGTGATATCCTTCTAAATTTATTTCCTTTTGAGAAAAGTGGTCCTATTTCATTTCTTGCAAGTATAGTTAGTTTCTTGAGAGTTCACTCGTTTTATTTTATAAGAAGAATAATTCAAATCCTTTTTGCAAGTAACTTCATTTAATGTAATGGTTGTGGAATAGTTAATTTCTATTTACAATTGAGATAATTTACTTCTAAGATGCAATATTTTAAATTTGTTTGTAATTAGAGTTATTTCTTGTAAGTTTGTCATCTTAGTAATAGTTGTTTAAATTCCAATATGGGGAAAAACTAGTTTTTTTAATAATCCATTTTTTAATCACAATTCTCATTCCTATGACTACAACACCCAAAATAACTCTTTATTGGTGGTCTTGGCATATAGACCAATTTGTAGGCGTTATATGAATTCCTTAGTTGATAATTAAATGCACAAGTATTCTAATTTCTTTCTAGGAAATTTAGGAGGGTGATTAAGGTGATTAAAAGTCACATCAATGGGTTGAAAATTGAATATTGATAAGTGATGGAACAATACAATTCATCACCCCATTTGTGCTATTGTGATGTACCTCAACCTCAAATTTTCTTACTCTTGTAGTTTTAGATTTAATGCTAATGTGGTGGATGGATTCATCACTTGTGCTCAAAGGATGGTGTCATATCCATACAAACATGCAAATATTTCTAAAGAAATGGAGATATATAGGATTACATGTGGAACATTTTGCATTGACATGGTTATCTAGGATAAGAAGACCAAAATTCTAGGTAAGATTCATTTTGTTTCAAATTTCATTATCTCTTCATGCTCTATTTAAACTTTCAAAATTTCAATGTAGATGCTTAGTAGAAAAGTTATGGTGTAAGAGTACCCAATTTACAAAAAAAATCCAGTTAGGTTCTTAGCCAAACATGTAGCTCCTATGGATGTGAGCATGACTAGTGTGTATTTGAAAAAATACACACCAAGAAGCACAATAGGTTGAAATTTTTGAAATAAAATATTTAATTCATTATAAATAATAATTTATTATTTTATACCATGTCACCCTCCAAATTATGTATTAGAATTATTATTTTATAATTGATGACCTTCATACATGTTGCAGCCCCAATTCCTTAATGACATGGTCTAAATATATTGTAATCTTCGATTACGGGTGAGGCAACTTTAGAAAACCTTGATGCGGATTCCATCTTAATGATGGGATTGACACCACTTCTATATGGAGGGTTGAGACTGAGATACCTATCATGGGACTAGCCCATGATTGATAAGAGGAGGAGGAGCAAGAGAAGGTACCAAGAGAGAGATAGGTAGATGAGGAGGGGGTGTCTATTGAGATTGAGGGTGAGCCAAAGACACCACCTTTAGGGACTCAAAAAAATAAAGTAGGACTTAGCAGTAACACAAGTAGAGGATGTTAGAGTCCACCTCCTCCTTCTTATATAAGATGTCATAGTCTAATGCCAACCCTAGGGACTTCTTCCTCTAGAGGAAAAAACCATTTATAGAGCCATTAACTTTGCTCATAAAAGGAGAAGAGAAAACCACTAGTCTATTTATCTAAATTCATTATAGATGACTCATGATAATGAGATATACTTATTATATTTTTTGTCAATATTTTGAAATTAAACACAAAAATCAAGGGTTAAGATATAATTCGATATTGGTATAACGATAAACATATTATTAGTATTATATATATATATATGACAATAAATTTATTTAATATTATTATTATTTACAAATGATATTTTCTTTAAATCAGTTTTTAACCTTTTACATTTTTCAAAACCTTATCAAAATCCTAGCAATATTTTCACCAACACAATATTAGTTATATTAATACCATCTACAACTTTATTTTTATAAATTAATTTCATTTTCATTTTCATGTGAGTGAGAATAAGTAATCTCTCGAAAAGGATATCATTTTGTAAAGTAGTTAATGAATAACTATAAGAATTAGCACACAACGTGTGGCCTATTTTATCATTCATCCTTTGCTAGATAAATGCTTTAAAGAGGACTAGTCATTGTAGTGTGACACCTTACTCGAAAATATAAATTCGAATGATTGATTTAAGGTATGAATGCTTACAGTTCCATTTATTACGTCTTACTAAAGAGTAGAAATCAAAATGGTTGATTTAGAATCCTTGGTAACTATTCTTAGTTCATGGTGATGATTGAGCTCTCTTATTAAATTCATAAGTCATGATGGGGTTCTCCTTTATTGAAATTAAGATTTATTTGTTGGATTTTATAATAAAAGTATCGAGATGGTTGATTTAGGATCCTTGGTAAATATTTTTAGTTAGTGATGATTATTGAGCTCTTATTAAATTCATAATGATGACGGGGTTCTCGTTTATTGAAATTAAGATTTATTTGTTGGATTTTTATAATAAAAATTATTTACGTTATTATAATAAATATTATTTATTAAAAAATTGGTAAAAAAAAATATTGAGAGAAGTTTTGGTTTTCCTCCCGAAGATATAAATGTGAAAATAAGATTTAATATTTATGAAGTTATATTATATATACATATTAATTATAAATTATATTGAGGTTTATTTCGTTTAACAAATATATTTGAATTTGTTTTTTATTTTAATAATAAAAAGAATTTTGAGAATTTTGATTCGGATTGTCGATAGTTTTTATTTTTTAGTCTATGTTTTGAGTTTATAACAAGATTTATCATCAGGACTGTTATACAGGAAAATGATCTCCTCATTAGTTCAGAGGATAAAGACATGATGACTGAAGGACTAACCAAGTTCACAAGCCTAGTTGTCAAGCTAACGTTGTCTAGGCATTATCAACCTACTTTATAAAGCTACTTAGCAAGCCTAAGGGTGCATTAGTGCCTAGGGTAACTCTACTTGTTACCTCGGGAACAACATTAGTGACCCTACATCAGTTTCAATGGGTCAAAGGAGCGAACTGATTGAGAAAATATCCCTAGTTTCTCTCCTATGTTAGCTCGTAAAAGAAGGGAAACATCAGAACTCGACCTGTTTGGGGGAATTACTAATTCCTAATGGAGTATGCAAATGGGAAAGAGCACTAAGGCATGGAAACATCACTGCTTTTGCCTAATGAAACTCATGAAGGACTTGGCAACCCTAACCCTACATGCTATATATGCAAGGCTTGGGCCATTGTGAAAGAGGTCGAACCATTTGAAAGGATTGCCTATTTGACTGTCGAGTAGAGTCTCAGACTAAAGCATTAGAAGAGGTTAAGAAGGGAGAGAGAGAGAGGAGCTGGAGGGGTAAGGGAAGGTTGATGCAACTGATGGTTGTAATCATTCTTTTTGAATCAATATAGAACTATATTTGTGTTGTCCACTCTATGATGTTGGTAGTATAACTTGTTTTTATGTTTATTCAATATCTTTTAGCATGAGTGGCTTAGTTATATGCAACTAGATATCTTTTATATGTTCATGCGTTTGTTTATCAAGGTTTTATGCTATGATATTATGCTTGTATTTACTATGTGTAGGTTTTGATCTGGAGTCGGCTCAGGGGTCTTCTGCCTAGCTACATTGCACTCTCCAGCAACACCACACTAAGACTCGAGGTAATAACTCCTTATCGCTTTGATATTCATTTGTTAAACATAGATATGCATGTACCTTTGTGACAACTGCAACTAATTTGACTATCTGCTGAGGATCTTGGGAAGATCCTTGAGGGTTTTCCACATCACCAAACACCTGTGCATTAATCCCTATAGAAGAATTGTTGACTCCATTGGGGACTACACTTAGTTCCCTATTTTTCCTAGAAAGTTCCTAGATCTCTCTTTCTTCCAAGCCTTCCTATACTTCTTCATTCCCTTTCTGGCAACTCAGGAATACACATCACCCTTCTCTCAGTGCTTAGCCCTAGATCTAATCCCCACAACCCATTTTTTGGGTATTTTTCCTTACTAACATAGGTTAATATTGAAAATAGTGCTTTATAAAGCATTGTGTCCTCACAAATAGAGCGTTAGTGCTGAAACTAACTCTCTATAGCCTCCAGTACAGAGTGTTAGTCAACCATTTCTTGATAAACAACTTACCTTGTGACCTCATGGGTTGGGAAATCTGCTTGTAGACTGATCAAGGATCTACAACTGCACTTGTTTGACTAATCTGTGTCCTAAATTTTTTTTTTAAAAGAAAATAGCTTTACTTCTTAAAAGTTTTTGTTTTCATTAAAGAAAAAATACAAAAAAATTTACTGTTTTCTGCTTAGCTGGTTAGATTTGCATTATTTGGTTTCAATAGTTGTTAGTGAGCATTGAAGTTCTGTTAGTTATGATAGTGTTTTACTTAATACGATGCATGGTATAAATATTGATGTATGAATGACTCTCCCTTTGTAGAAGTAGCTTATTCATTGAAAGTGAAAATTTACAAGCATTGGTTTTGCATGATTTGAGTCAAAGTCCCATATAATTTCATATGTCAACACCCTTGCCTAAGACTCTAACGAAGTACATTTAAAATATACCTAATAAAATCAATCAGTAACTATTTTTAGAGTAAACACACTTTCGTTTAGTCTAAGATCTTGGGATAGGTAGTGTGAGTTAACTGCCCAAGGCTGTACACCAAAACTAGTGACATTAAAGAGAGAAATCCTTCTACACTCTTACTATCCAGGACCACTCCAGTAAAAGCAGAGCTAAATATGAGACAACATCGGACTATAAGTGAAGGTAGCCCACTTTTCTTACATCTCCTTTGGGTATTCTGTGTATCGGGGATCCCATCAACGATATTGGCGCTGAGTCGGAGACTTAGGTATCCTACCCACATAGCATACTGTCTGTGACTATGTACCCCCCGGTAGTGTCTGTGATTTGAGGTATCCTTAGTGGCCATACTTTTAGGGATGAGCACAGGGTGACTAGGGTAGGCTACCTGGGTACCTAACATAAACGAACCTACTCTGTCTTTGGTTTTTGGGAGGGTGTTCGCCTTCACGAGAGTACTTGGCCCCTTAATCTGAGGTTCAGGCGAAGCTCAAGAGTAATCGTAACTGTACATTTTTCTAGCTCTCTTTGTTATTCATTGTGATATTGGGTTTCATCTCCAGTGATCGATGCTTATCAGACAAGGTCATTTCTCTATGCTTGTTGATTGATTTCCTTGGTGTATTTTTTCTTTATTAAGTGCCATAGTGTTATCACCGAGACTTTAATAAACATCACTATAAAATTTACTGATAAAAATTATCAGCCACCGTGGCTACATCTAGCCCTCGTCGTCAATCTAGACGGTTTTTAGGACTTCCCCCACTCACTGTGGAGGATCCGTTGAGCTCCAATGAACCGGATTCCCTGTCTTTGGGAAATCAGTCTCCGAGATCTAACACAGAATCAGCTTGGACATCTCACGATTCAAGCTCACCAGAGGATTTTTTTATTAAAGGATTTCTTCCTCCATACAATCCTTTGATCACGAATCCGTTGGGCCCACTCTTGGTTCTCGTTGCATTAGTACCTCCTTTGTCTTTAGTTGGAACATTTCCACCCATCCCATCGACAACTAATAGGTCGTGGGCTTTTGTGGACACTTTTGGTCCACCACCACCTCCCCAATCGACAGTTAGTACCACACCTCTGATGGCGAACCCAATATCCCATCTGTCCCAGGTTTAAACCTTATCGTGACACCCACCACGAGTGGAACCCAATACATTTTGGGTTCCACCCCTTTTGTGTTAGCCCTTGGACCTTCGACAAGTGCTACATATAGCGCTCCTTATAATGCTCAATATAGCACGGTTAGCACGGGTCCCTTCAACCAATAATATGGTTGGCATCCATTGTATAGTTCTAATCCCCAGATTTAGTTATCTGGGGGCACTGTTCCTGATATGCATATACCGGCTAGGAGCGTAACAGTTCTCCCTCCTTTTCCAGGTACACATGGTCAGTCATTGATTGACATGAACCCTCCTTATGTCAGTCAAGGACCTATGGTTAGTTGTGTGGTGAGCAGGAACCCTCAAGAAGGTCCCAATCAATCCATAGGGGCACCTTACTCACAAACTCAAATGAGTCAAGGTGGCACTCCTTATCCTGCGAGCACTTCTATCCCCCAGCCTAATAACCCTTATGGAAACCCACAATACAATACCATATGCCAAGGCACTTACTATGTATAATATTGGAAACAACACGATGGGAGGACCACAAGGATACTCAAGTTATATGTCATTGCCTTGGTATGATTCGGGGGGATCAAACACTTTGCCTTTCTTGGCAATGCTTGATATCCCCGACTTGTACAAACTTACAAATGACCCCATCTATCACAACTTACTTTGGCCTCCAATCTCGCATAAAATACTGATAGACATCCCGAAGTTCGAAGGGAAACAAGGGGAGGATACAGGTACACACATCACAACCTATCATCTATGGTGTGTTTCTAACTCCATGGTGGATGATAGTATCCAACTACATCTCTTTCGTTGCACCCTTACTGGCAATGCAGCCAAGTGGTACATCGAGTTACCATGCACGCTTGTCAATACCTTTGGCGCTTTAGCGATGGAATTCTTAAAGAATTTCCAACTACCCATCCCCCATAAAACTGGGATAGTATTCCTCACTTCATTATGTTAGGATACCGCCACCCACACTCTAATCATATACATGAATGGAGATGTAGGCGGAGGTTAGTCAAAGCTCCCCTCCCAGACTATCTATTAGCAAATTGGTTCTGCAAGGCTCCACTCCCCCAAATCACTAAAGATGTCGCCTTAGGTGGTGCGATCACAGAAGACGAATCCATTCGTCATGCCCAACACTTAGATCTGATATATTCACAGTCTGGCACTTTATACGATGCCATTCCCAATTCCCCTCGCAACTCCAATCCTCCCACTACATAGCAACCTGGAGCGAATGCTAATGGGATTATTAGTGCGACCTCTGGGACTGCTATAAAACAACCCAGCGATCACATTGCCCAGATGTTAGTTGACCCCTTTACCAAATCAACTTCTCTTCCTACCGCCGTGATCAACTTTGTGCAGTTTACATAAAAACTCGATGGTAAGAACAAGAAGAATAATAAAAAGATCGCTCCTTCTGAAGAGTAGTCAACAAAGAAGCACAACCCAAAGTAGAAAGTTGTTGCGCCCTCTGACGATGGAAAGGATAAACCCACCAGATTCCCTTGCAAAATATGTGCACAAGACCACATGACATATCTGTGTCCACGTCTTCAGGAATGCACAGATTTCATCTCTAAAAAGGATTCCAGTAGGATCCCTGCGTTCCTAAATAATCCTTTCCCTGCTCAACAACAACAACACCTTGTTGTAAACCAACCCCAACCCCCACAAGGAAGCAACGACAGTTCACATCCTCCTTCAGCTGGTGAAGGACCATCTACCATTTACACCTTTGAAACGGTAGATCTACAAACCAGAGCGACACCTTATGGAGCTCCAATTGCTAATGCTAAGGAATCCTCCTCGAGTCAAAACCCACCGTCACATAATGATCTTCATATCGAAAGGCTGATTTCTCATCTTATGATTCACCCCCCAAAAGGGGAAATTTGTTGCACAATACACAATACATCTGCACGTGCTGCCCAAAACTATAGTATTATAGAAGATTTGTTGCAAGCGTCGTCTGCTACATTGGTGATCGAAGTATTAAAAACCTGTCTAGCACAAATGAAATCTTTGCTTTCGACAATTGGTGGTATCAAACCTCAAGATTCCATGCTTGCAATATTCGACATGGACAAATGTAAACCTCCCCTTCCAGACCTGCTTGCATTTCAGGTGCAAATATCTTCGAAAGGGTGAGGAATACATAGAACTATCATTGACGAAGATGCTTCAACTTGCGTCATGTCAGCTTCATGTTGGCTTGCTTTGGGTTCTTCAACCCTATCCTAGTCGTCAAATTCCCTTAAAGCTTTCGACAACCACACTTTCATCCCAAAAGGTTACCTATCTAGCTACCCCATCACCTTGAATGCGAAAACGATAACAGTGGACATCAAAGTCGTAGATAGAAAGCTCAACTATAATATATTGTTGGGTCGCAGTTGGACTTACACCATGACTGCCATTGTTTCTACTATCTTTCACGTCATCTTATTTCCATTGGATGGAAAGATAGTCATAGTGGACCAACTGTCCTTTTGCACTTGTGATTATTCCCCATTACCCAACAGCTCTGTACCCTTAGTGGGTGGTGTAACTGACTCTTACATCAGTATCGATATCGGTCTATTAAAGGGCTCTTACCTTATGGGTTTTTTCCCTCTTCTGCCACCCGAGGTTCCACAGATGGTCAATATGGTTTCATATATTCCTCATGAACCGAACGATCCTTCGATCCTGCTGGCCCCTTCAGACACTGATAATTATGGAGAACAAATGCTGCTATCACCAGCTGAATTGGCCTACCAGACCATTCAATCTGCATCAAAATCTCCAGTCACTTTAGTCACTACCAACTATATCACCTCCCCTTCCATAACTACTCCTTTCGATCTCCTCAACCAAGTCCTACCTACTGACGAAGCTATTAGAGAGGTCATGTGTTTAGAAGAGTGACCTTGGGAAGACTCTCACCATCATGTTTCGATATCTGATTCAGACACGATGCCTCTTCAAATCCTGTCATTTGACGCACTTGAAATCGTTTCCTCACCATATACGACTATCCAAACTTTGGACTCAGAGGGAAACATGGGAAATATTTCTAAGACATTTCTCATTGATATTTCAGTCAAGACAGGCATTGTGGAAAACATATAGATTGGAGCCAATCACAATCTTGAGGAAATTGTGAGCTTCACCTACCCTTTTAAGGACTTCCGCAATGTTTTCCCTTGGTCTTATGAGGAAATGCATGGCATAGACCCTTCTATTGTCAGGCATGAGATCAAGAAGTGTTGAGCATTCTTTTTATGGTATTTTTCTTGCTCGTTATTCAAAAAAACCTCAAGTCTCCTTCTCCGGGCTCGTTAAACTACCACAAAGAAGAGCGAGCATTCTTTTTATGGTATTTTTCTTGCTCATTAATATAAAAAACCTCGAGTCTCCTTCTTAGGGCTCATTAAACTACTACAAAGAAGATATGATCACTTTCTTTTGTGGAATGTTTTCTAGCTTTAAAACTGAAAAATCCCCGAGTTTTTCATCGTCAAGCTCATTAACCACTTACGAAAATGGTTTGAGCAACTATTTTCCCCTCTTTTTCTAGCTCATTAAACTAAAAAAGATCGATTGAGCATTCTTTTTGGGGAATTTTTTCTTGCTCATAAAATAAAAAAAACCCTGAGTTCCTTCTTTAGGCTCGTTAAAAACTTATGAGGAAGCTCGAGCATTTTTTTAGGAGGTTTTTCGCTCGTTAAATCGAAAAAACCCCGAGTTTTCATCATTGGGCTCATTAAACACTTACGATGACAATATGAGCACTTTTATTTTTTGGGATTATTTCTTACTCTTATATCGAAAAATCCCTGATTTTTTCCCTTCTTCGGGCTCGTTAAATCTATAAAGAAGGAATGAGCAGTTCGTTTACCTCTTTTTCCTCACTCACTAAACTGATAAAGATACCTTGAGTTTTCTTCATTTGACTCGTTAAAATTCGATGAAGGTATTGAGTTTATTGTCGTGTGATTCATTAAAATTTCATGATGAAAATCGAGTTTACTCCGTCTCCTCGTACTTGTAAAAAAATGAGGCAAACATCTATTGAGCATAGGTTTATCTTTATCCAGACTCAGTAGATTAACTTACGTAAAAGGAACTGTTCCAGGTATACTATTAAACTTTTGTCACACAATGTTAACAACTATGACAAAAGGAACTCCTTGGAGTCGTTCTTTATGATCTTTTCAGACTCTCGAAATATGAAAATACCATTGAGTTGTCTCGTATGGACTCATTAAATTACACAGATCAGGAATAGAGTTTCTTTTTTTACGATCCTTTTCAGACTCTTAAAACATGAAAAGATCAATGAGTTTTCCTGTCTAGACTCATTAGACTAATCATATAAAGCATAGAGTCGCTCTTTTTAAGATCCTTTCAGACTCTTAAAACATGAAAATATTGACGAGTTTGCCTGTCTAGACTCATTAAACTAATTAGCTAGGGCATAAAGTCACTCTTCTTATGGTCCTTTTCAGACTCTTAAAACATGAAGAGATCGATGAGTTTACCCATATAGAATCACTAAAATAATCAGATGGGGAAAGTGGACAATACAACTTCTTTATGTTTCATATTTTGAAAGAGTTTTTTGGTAGCAATCACTCGCTTGAACATGGCACTCCCTTAGATAAACCTTCCTTGTGACGACCTTTCAATATGAATCTTACCATCCTATGAGTTTAGCCTATATACCCCGATGTTCTTGCTTCTCTATATCCTAGCACTATTTGGTGTTCATGAGTCTAGCGATGCATGGTTGAAACCGTTGTCGCGCCTTCTATTTTTCAAAGGAAAACCTTTATCTTATGTTTCCTCCATCAAACCATCAAGCATATCCTGCCATCATGCCCTCTGTTTCTTTGACCCAATGCTCAAAAGATTCCTCAAAAAACAATCATTCTTGTCCCATTTCGTGTCGACTGATGTAGGACACCTTATTTCCTACCTTTTGATAGGTATCTTCCTATCGACTTCAACACTCTATCTAGGAAGAAGACCCAGAAACACTTCAATGCCTTGGTACCTGCAGACATCAGTGGTAAGTTACCTTGTGTTTGATCAGGGGTTTTCATTATTGGCTCTTAGTTAAATGATTCTACGAGTGTTCGATGAGAAAAACATTTTTTGCACTTGCTAGATTGTACTGTGCATCTTAGAGACCATCACATTATTGGTGGCCATCCTTGTGTCTGTTAATGGTCTCCATTATTAACTGGTAATCAGATGATTTCTTGCATGTTCAACATCAACGCCTATATTCACATGTATCGATCTTTGTTGTTCGGTGAAGCAAGAATCAAGACCTTGGGTAGAGGCTTGCATCACTCAACCTTGTTTCCTCTCCCAAGTTGCGTTTATTATTTTTTGGAGACAGCTCATCAAAATGATCCTATTATGACATAGGTTCCACATTGTGCTTATCGGTGGCCAACATTGTCATATCTCTTTTCTAAGAAAATAACTCTGACATAGCTACTGAGCGTGGGAATGCTCGACTTAGGACATGATTTTAGTTGTTGTATCAGGTTTCTTGTACCACCCGAAGCTCCGATCCTCTCTCTCTTTTTTCCAAAGAAAAGGACAGTTAAATATAAAGTATTTCGGCCATCATCGCAACATCTGATCTCACACTTTAGGGGGAATCTGTTATACAAGAAAATGATCTCCTCATCATCTTATGGGATAAATACATGAAGGACTAACCAAGTTCACAGGCCCAGTCGTCAAGCTAACATTGTCTAGACACTATCAAATTGCTTTATAAATCTTCTCAGCAAGCATAAGGGTGCGTTAGTGCCTAGGGTAACTCTACTTGTTACCTCAGGAACAACGTTAGTGACCCTATATCAGTTTCTATGGGTCAAAGGAGTGAATTAACTGAGAAAATATCCCTAGATTCTCTCCTATGTCAACTCATAAAAGTAGGGAAACATCATAACTCAACCTGTTTGGGGGAATTACTAATTCCTAATGGAGTATGCAAACGGGAAAGAGCATTAAGGTATGGAAACATCATTGCTTTTGCCTAATGAAAATCATGAAGGACTTGGCACCCCTAACCCTACATGCTATATATGCAAGGCTTGGGCCATTGTGAAAGAGGTCAAACCATTTGAAAGGATTGCCTATTTCACTGTCGAGTAGAGTCTCAAACTAAGACATCAAAAGAGGTTAAGAAGGAAGAGAAAGAGATGAGCTGGAGGGGTAAGGGAAGGCTGATGCAACTGATGGTTGTAATCACTTTTCTGCATCAATATAGAAATGCAGTTGTGTTGTCCACTCCATGATTTTGGTAGTATAACTTGTTTATATGTTTATTCAATATATTTTAGCACGAGTGGCTTAGTTATATGCAACTAGATATATTTTATATGTTCATGCATTTGTTTATCAAGGTTTTATGTTGTGATATTACTATTGTCTTTACTATGTGTAGATTTTGATCTAGAGCCGGCTCAAGGGTCTTCAGCCTAGTTGCATTGTGCTCTCCAGCGACACCACACTAAGACTCAAGGTAATAACTCCTTCTCTCTTTGATATTTGTTTGTTAAACATAGATATGCATGTATCTTTGTGACAGCTGCAACTAATCTGACTGTCTGTTGAGGATCCCATGAAGATCCTTGAGGGTTTTCTACATCACCAAACACCCATGCAGTAATCCCTATAGCAAGGACCAATGTGCAAAGAAGAGAAAGGAGAAAGGGAATAAGTAAGGGAGAGATACTAAAAAAGGGGGAGGAGAGCCGACCAACAAATCCATAAAATGAAGAAAATGTTAGGCAAGATAAAAGTACATATAATAGCATGAACGCAAAATCTAAAATTAATATTTTTATTTTTATTTTATTATTAATTATATTATTAAATTGTATTTTTATAAATTATTGGTTTATAAGGAATAATATGTTAAAATATTATTAGTTTGAATTTATAAGAATAAAATTAAAAAATAAATTTAATAATAATAATTTTATCATAGCTTATTAAAGAAAGTTATGTAATAAAATTTCATATTTACTTAAAATGCTTATAATACTACTAATAATTTAATTATTTAATTATAAGTTAAATATATTATAATTAAAAATAATAGCTATAATAATGATTAGTTTAGGAATAATTCTAAATAAATGGAAACAAGGGGCACATGAAAAGAAAATAATATGAGAGGGAGCAAAAGGAATGAGCTTATAGGAGATATCGAAAGTGTCTTAATAAATAGGAGGAAAATGGCGTGATAGGGGTGAAAGGAAAAAAAAATGGAGAGGGATTAAATTGTGAGGGGGAAGGGAAGGGATTAATGGAGAAAAAGGGAGAGAAAAAAGGGTCTCATGGAAGGAGGGAGGGAGGACAAGGATCATGCTTGGTAATGTGGAAGAGAAAGGGAATCTAATTTCTATTTACCTCCAAACCCCCATCCCTATTGAGATTGTGAGGATGCTTAATGATTTCAAGGGCCTCACGAATTTTGCGTTTATATTTATGGGTTTCATTAGTGATGAATTTAGTGTCTTCCAAGAAAATATGGTGCCCATTCTTAGTTGAATGTTCGGTCAATGTTGAAGTACGATTTATTTCATTTTTGATGTCAACGTGAAGCTCTTTAAATCTAATCCTGAAGGTCCTTCCTAATTTTCCAATATAACAATACTCACAAGAACATATGACTTTATAAACACCCTTATGTTGGAGTTGATAAGGGGTGTCTTTAACAAATCTAATCTTTTGTCTAATGGTCATCAAGTTCTTGAAAGAGGTTCCAATATCTTTCTTTTTTAGAAATCTTGGATAGCTTGTCTGTGACCCCTTGAATGTATGGTAGATAACCCTTTTTCCAGTAACTTGGAATTTATTTCATGACAACTATTCTTGTTTGTGGATCTAGCTCTTCTGATGCTCTTGATGATGTTCATGTTTTTATATCCAATGCATACATAAACCTTTCTTAAATATTCAGTTTCTTCTTCAGTGTGAGAGGAGTCCGATATTTTCAAGGCTCTTGTGAAAAGAGTCTCGAGAACCCCCATCTTTTGCGCTGGGTGATGGTGTGAGTTTGCATGAAGGTAGTTGTCGGTATGCGCTTTCTTTCTGAATACCTTATGTCCTAGGGAACCATCTTCATTTCTTATGAGGAGAATGTCTAAGAACGAGTTACTTTTATTTTCCTCAACCTCCATTGTGAACTTGATATCTTTAGAAATACTATTTAGGTAGTCTAGAAAGTTACTTAACTCCTTGTCTCCATGGGGCCAATTATCACCAGTGTTATCAACGAATCTGAAATAGAATTTGGGTTTCAACAAGAATTTGTCAAGATATTTATTTTCAAATTTCTCCATAAAGAGGTTAGCTACTATAAGGGACATTGGGGATCCCATAGATACCCCAGATATCTGTTCAAAGAATTTACCTTGGAAGTAGAAGAATGTGGAACGAAGACATATTTCGGTAAGTTTTGTAGTTTGGGGATCTGTGACCTCTTTTACAACCTGAACAACTTCCTCCAAAGGGATTTTAGTGAAGAGCTAGACAACATCAAAACTTACAATTATATCCCCATGATCCAATTTTTCTTTTTTGATACATTCCACATACCGGTTTGAGTCTTTAATGAATAAGCTTGTATTACCAACTATAGGGGCTAATGTGTTAGCAATATATTTTTCCAAGGCATATGTGGGTGCTTCAATAGTGTTGACAATAGGCTTGAGGGGGCCACCAAACTTATGAATTTTGGGAGCTCCATAAATTCGCGGGTTGATTTCACTGTCAGGAAACAAGCACTTCTTCGTACTATCATCCAATTTTGAATCCTTGATGACTTTTTTAACAATTATGGTAATATTAGAAATAGGGTTATCTTTGAGCTTCTTGTAGCTACCACTGTTATATAGGTGGTATTTCATTTTGGCGGTGTATTCTTCTCTATCCATAACCACAATGGCTCCACCTTTGTCTACTTTCAGGATTACAATGTTTTCATTATTTCTTATACTTTTTAAGTCTCTTAATTTCTCATAGTTTAGATTTCGTTTAGGAGACATTGCTTTTCTTAAGAGAATACTGGTTCTCTAATTTAAAATAATTACCTTCTTATAATATATTAATATTTTCATGTCCTCAATCACATTGAAATGTCATAATATTTCTTTATGGTAAATTGACGTAATACTATCAATGATATTGATATTTTAAAGGGTATCTTTTGAAGAATACTTAACCCCATTCTCTCCTTATCTTTGAACATATTTCACCTATGTTTTTCCACTGTGAAAAGAGACCATTTTTATTCAAGTTATACAACTTATACTAATATAATAAGTTTAGTACCTTATCAGGGAGGAAAGGAAATGATATTTTAAAGGAAAAAAATTCAAGTTTGTAATGATGGAAATTTTTAATTTTTTAAAGATTTAGTTTTTTAATTAATTATTAATTAATTTTTAATAATTTAGGTTATAATTTTAGAAAAAAGAAAGCGGTTTAATTATTTTGGAAAAAAAATGGAAAATGGCTCATTCTTAAAATTTAGCATTAAAAATTTCATTGCAACTTTATTTTCCATGGGTGGGATACCAACATTTAAAATAAGGATATAGTAGTGTGTATTTCTTTTCTAACTTGCTTATTATTATTATTATTATTATTATTATTATTTTTGACTATGTGAATTGAAAAGTAAGTCAATCTTGTACTGACATATCATGTGGCTAATTCCAACAACTACCACAATAAACTTTAGATGAAACCATATGGGCCCCAACATATGGCTTATGAGCTAAATTAGAGAGATTTGAAAGTTGAATCACATACTTTACTAATACTTCATAACAAAGCAATTAAGAATTGAGCTACCTCTAAGAGGTATCTAATATTGTTCATTATATTATTTTTGTAGCTTTTCTTAATCTTAATCCATGTCTCATAAAGATACCACACGGTTATACTTTATAACTATACAAAATCATTAACAAGTGTATGAAAAAGAAACTTATTTTTCTCCAAGCTAGAATTTAGGGAAAATTTTAGAGGCTAAATTTCACAAATGGGTTATTCTTTGGATATTTTTTGGGAAAAAAATTGCCAATTTGACTAAAAATTCCTTTATTTTTATGATTATATAAATGATATTCCCCCAAAAATTACCAATTTTAATAATAAATTACATTTTTTTATTGAGTATTCGCCACATTCTATAAGTATGAATTTCCAAACCATAATAATCACTTAAAATACTATATATAAAAAATATTTAATCCTTAAAAAATATCCTACTACAACTCCACATCTCTACCATTATTTTAAAAACTAAAATTAATATTTTTTGACCTCTGCTAATCCATTTTTCAACTTATTAGTTATTTATATGGAAGTCTTTCTCCAAATTGTGGTTGTCAATAAACAAAATTATGATATTTACATATCTAAACATAACGAGAATTATTTTTGTTTTATCCATGTTTATAAAAATACCAAAGCCCATCCTTTTTTAGGTGATTAATCGTTGTTTTTTATATAATTAATAACAATATAGTGAGCGTTTTTGTTTTTTGTTTTTTAAGTGGGATGCATTTTCATGGTTAGTTGATGGAAATTTTCAAAATAGATAACTGTTTATAAATGTAACTCTAAGTTATAGTGAATTGATGTTAAACTATTATGGTTTTGTTAGAGTTTGAATTATTTTTATTTCAATTCCAATATTTACATTAGTTTGTATTGATAATTTAACGTCTCAGGTATAATTGAATTACATTATATTGCATAAATTTGTATGGTCATTCTTTCACATGGTGAATAATTAATTATATAATAATGAGTTTGATTTTATAGCCGAAAAATTAGTGAAAAGTGGATAATTAAGTAGTTAAGAGAATACTTTATATTTTTAATGTGTAAAGAGGTATTGGATACACAAGAGTTTTTATATTTTAACTTTTATTTTATTTATTTATTATGGTTGTATTCTTTTTGATGTTGGTAGCTTTTTTTCTATATTAAAGGAAAAAAGAGATTGACTTCAAATTTTGGGGAGTACTTATTGCTAATTGGAAATTACATGCACAATAAATATACTCAAAATTAGGACAAAATTATAACCAAACCCTTCTTTGTGGGACCTTCAACTCACACAACAAAATGATGAAAAATCTAGCTATATTTAGCATTAATTAATGCCCATAATACTCTTTGATGCTTTAGGAACAAAAAACTAGGTAATAATTTATGTCAAACAAATTGACTTAGGTCTTATCTCTTGGTGACCAAATCCCTTCATTTTTGATATGAAAACATTAATTAATGGTTAAAAATAATCAAAAGAAATTATATTGTTTTACTTTATTATGCTAACACCACATAATAACATCGTCATAACTTTCCAAGTTATTAAGAGATATGAGATATGTAAGCTTCTGTATCATGCATGAACTATGAACTTCACATCTAATGAGTTAAAACCTTTACCAAATGAGTTAAAACCTTTCACAAATGAGTTAAAACCTTTCACAAATGGGTTATTCTTTGGATATTTTTTGGGAAAAAAATTGCCAATTTGACTAAAAATTCCTTTATTTTTATGATTATATAAATGATATTCCCCCAAAAATTACCAATTTTAATAATAAATTACATTTTTTTATTGAGTATTCGCCACATTCTATAAGTATGAATTTCCAAACCATAATAATCACTTAAAATACTATATATAAAAAATATTTAATCCTTAAAAAATATCCTACTACAACTCCACATCTCTACCATTATTTTAAAAACTAAAATTAATATTTTTTGACCTCTGCTAATCCATTTTTCAACTTATTAGTTATTTATATGGAAGTCTTTCTCCAAATTGTGGTTGTCAATAAACAAAATTATGATATTTACATATCTAAACATAACGAGAATTATTTTTGTTTTATCCATGTTTATAAAAATACCAAAGCCCATCCTTTTTTAGGTGATTAATCGTTGTTTTTTATATAATTAATAACAATATAGTGAGCGTTTTTGTTTTTTGTTTTTTAAGTGGGATGCATTTTCATGGTTAGTTGATGGAAATTTTCAAAATAGATAACTGTTTATAAATGTAACTCTAAGTTATAGTGATTTGATGTTAAACTATTATGGTTTTGTTAGAGTTTGAATTATTTTTATTTCAATTCCAATATTTACATTAGTTTGTATTGATAATTTAACGTCTCAGGTATAATTGAATTACATTATATTGCATAAATTTGTATGGTCATTCTTTCACATGGTGAATAATTAATTATATAATAATGAGTTTGATTTTATAGCCGAAAAATTAGTGAAAAGTGGATAATTAAGTAGTTAAGAGAATACTTTATATTTTTAATGTGTAAAGAGGTATTGGATACACAAGAGTTTTTATATTTTAACTTTTATTTTATTTATTTATTATGGTTGTATTCTTTTTGATGTTGGTAGCTTTTTTTCTATATTAAAGGAAAAAAGAGATTGACTTCAAATTTTGGGGAGTACTTATTGCTAATTGGAAATTACATGCACAATAAATATACTCAAAATTAGGACAAAATTATAACCAAACCCTTCTTTGTGGGACCTTCAACTCACACAACAAAATGATGAAAAATCTAGCTATATTTAGCATTAATTAATGCCCATAATACTCTTTGATGCTTTAGGAACAAAAAACTAGGTAATAATTTATGTCAAACAAATTGACTTAGGTCTTATCTCTTGGTGACCAAATCCCTTCATTTTTGATATGAAAACATTAATTAATGGTTAAAAATAATCAAAAGAAATTATATTGTTTTACTTTATTATGCTAACACCACATAATAACATCGTCATAACTTTCCAAGTTATTAAGAGATATGAGATATGTAAGCTTCTGTATCATGCATGAACTATGAACTTCACATCTAATGAGTTAAAACCTTTACCAAATGAGTTAAAACCTTTCACAAATGAGTTAAAACCTTTCACAAATGGGTTATTCTTTGGATATTTTTTGGGAAAAAAATTGCCAATTTGACTAAAAATTCCTTTATTTTTATGATTATATAAATGATATTCCCCCAAAAATTACCAATTTTAATAATAAATTACATTTTTTTATTGAGTATTCGCCACATTCTATAAGTATGAATTTCCAAACCATAATAATCACTTAAAATACTATATATAAAAAATATTTAATCCTTAAAAAATATCCTACTACAACTCCACATCTCTACCATTATTTTAAAAACTAAAATTAATATTTTTTGACCTCTGCTAATCCATTTTTCAACTTATTAGTTATTTATATGGAAGTCTTTCTCCAAATTGTGGTTGTCAATAAACAAAATTATGATATTTACATATCTAAACATAACGAGAATTATTTTTGTTTTATCCATGTTTATAAAAATACCAAAGCCCATCCTTTTTTAGGTGATTAATCGTTGTTTTTTATATAATTAATAACAATATAGTGAGCGTTTTTGTTTTTTGTTTTTTAAGTGGGATGCATTTTCATGGTTAGTTGATGGAAATTTTCAAAATAGATAACTGTTTATAAATGTAACTCTAAGTTATAGTGATTTGATGTTAAACTATTATGGTTTTGTTAGAGTTTGAATTATTTTTATTTCAATTCCAATATTTACATTAGTTTGTATTGATAATTTAACGTCTCAGGTATAATTGAATTACATTATATTGCATAAATTTGTATGGTCATTCTTTCACATGGTGAATAATTAATTATATAATAATGAGTTTGATTTTATAGCCGAAAAATTAGTGAAAAGTGGATAATTAAGTAGTTAAGAGAATACTTTATATTTTTAATGTGTAAAGAGGTATTGGATACACAAGAGTTTTTATATTTTAACTTTTATTTTATTTATTTATTATGGTTGTATTCTTTTTGATGTTGGTAGCTTTTTTTCTATATTAAAGGAAAAAAGAGATTGACTTCAAATTTTGGGGAGTACTTATTGCTAATTGGAAATTACATGCACAATAAATATACTCAAAATTAGGACAAAATTATAACCAAACCCTTCTTTGTGGGACCTTCAACTCACACAACAAAATGATGAAAAATCTAGCTATATTTAGCATTAATTAATGCCCATAATACTCTTTGATGCTTTAGGAACAAAAAACTAGGTAATAATTTATGTCAAACAAATTGACTTAGGTCTTATCTCTTGGTGACCAAATCCCTTCATTTTTGATATGAAAACATTAATTAATGGTTAAAAATAATCAAAAGAAATTATATTGTTTTACTTTATTATGCTAACACCACATAATAACATCGTCATAACTTTCCAAGTTATTAAGAGATATGAGATATGTAAGCTTCTGTATCATGCATGAACTATGAACTTCACATCTAATGAGTTAAAACCTTTACCAAACTTTTGAGAAAGTCATATACTTCACATAGAAAAAGATTTATTAGACTTAGATGAATCTATCTCATTATTAGTTTCTCTAAGCATTCTTAGTTTCTCTAATTCCTAATCTTAACTAGTATTCAAACCATTTATAAACGAGTTAAAAAGACAAAGTAAAGATCAAAACATATAGAAAACTAACTATAAGATCAACTAACCATTATTGTCATCTTGTACTTCACTTTATCCATAAGTTGTAGGCATGCAAAAAATGGTTCTATGGAAACCATGTATATAATACCACCATGTTTCTTCAT
Source organism: Pinus taeda (assembly GCA_000404065.3). NCBI lineage: Eukaryota > Viridiplantae > Streptophyta > Pinopsida > Pinales > Pinaceae > Pinus > Pinus taeda. The sequence goes on from APFE031337922.1 coordinate 66,665, forward strand.
CACTCATATACATATATGAAAACATATGGATATAATTCATATAATATTCTCAAATATCACTTAGGTTATAGTAATTCTTAGTTTAATGGAAATTATGAATCTTCAACTTTTGGATTCTCTATTGTAACTCAACTATCAAACTTAACAATTTCCTTAATAATACTCACTCGAAGGTATTAAAAATGTAAATGTGGTTTGAATATCATTATTGGTTCAATTCAAGTTGTAGGAACATTGCATCTTCCATATCATGAATATGTGTTTATAGAAGTTTAAAATACATGATTCACATCATTATATGAAGTTTATTTTGAGATTCATCATTACTAATTTTATATTTTGGTATTTTTCTAATCATTTGTAAACGAGATTAAAAGACAAAGAAAATATCAAAACATATAGAAAACTAACTATAAGATCAACTAACCATTATTATTATCTTATACTTCACTTTGTCCATGAGTTGTAGGCATGCAAAAAATGGTTCTATGGACACCATGTATATAATACCACCATGTTTCTTCATCACTCATATACATATATGAAAACATATGGATATAATTCATATAATATTCTCAAATATCACTTAGGTTATAGTAATTCTTAGTTTAATGGAAATTATGAATCTCAACCTTTGGATTCTCTATTGTAACTCAACTATCAAATTTAATAATTTCCTTAATAATACTCATTTAAAGGTATTAAAAATGTAAATGTGGTTTGAATAGCATTATTGGTTCAATTCAAGTTGTAGGAACACTGCATCTTCCATATCATGAATATGTGTTTATAGAAGTTTAAAATACATGATCGACATCATTATATGGAGTTTATTTTGAAATTCATCATTACTAGTTTTATATTTTGATATTTTTCTAATCATTTAAGAAGTGTTACTCATATTCTTGTTTTTTCAATTAAACATTTCATAAATAGATACAAAACTTTAGAAATTATTTTCAAGGTTTAATTCATCTTTTTTACTGAAAGGAGATTGGGAATTTCTAACAATACATGCTTTGACATAATATGTTGTTGCATAAATAAGTACTGGAACTTAATTTCTCTTTTACTTCTTACACTTCGTTTTACCAATTAATTTTATGTTTGCAAGTGAGAAATAATAAAACTAGAGCAACTTTATTCAATTAATATAAATATAATTTCATAACCTAGTTTATTTTAATTTTAGTTAGGTTAGAAATTATAATTTGACATTTTATTTTTCTTTATTGAAAATCTTTATTTCCAATATAATAAAAAATTTAATTTACTATTTTATCATAAAAAGTATTTTATTTTTAAAATATTTATAAAATAAATTTTATTTCAAATTTTTTAAATTACTTTAAATAAAATAAAATTAATTTAATGTTTAATATTTAAATTATTTTTTTTTTAATTTACTATTAAATTTTCAAAATTTAAATAATAATATTATTAAATATATCTGATGTATAAGAAGAAGTTTTACAACATGGAATGCAAGAGGCTTCCAAAAATTGCTTTTAATTTGAGTCAAAATCTCCATGTGGGCTTCAAGTGTGGGTGGTGTAATGATGCCTAATCTTGGCTCAATCTTTGGGGGATTAAGGAGGAGATCATCATGGGAAGCAAAGATAGTATCAAAGATACTATTACCTTCAATTTTAAGGACAAGATGTGGGATAATAAGGAGCTCTAGGGTAAAAGGAAGCTAAGATACTATATAGGCATGATCAACCCCACCCTTTATAACCATAATTATCTCTCTATGTTTACCAACACTAAGAAGAAAATGAACATCGATAAGATAAGAACTAATTCTCATGAGCTTCAAAGTGAGACAGGGCAGATAGAATATGTTATATTTGTGACACTAAGAAGGTGGAAGATGAAAAGCACTTCCTTTTAGAGTCCCCAAATTTTGGCCTCTCAATTCTGTATCTTTAGCCACACCTCTAATATGCTTGACTTATTAAGACAACCCAACTATAGCGATCTTGAAGCCCTTCTTTCCCTTCACCTTGATCACAGAATTAGAATTTTGAAAAATGACAATTAGACTATTTTTTTTAGGTCCGATAAATTGCATTATTCTTAATAGACATTAATCATCATCGTCATTATTTTTCATCAACCACAATTAAAAATTTATCTTTCAGGCTTGTTTTAATCCTTTAAATTTATATTTTTCACAAATGCAAAAGCATTAGTATTTAAGTTATAGGTTGGGTTTTTTGAAAAATAGAAAATAACCAAAGGAAAAAATTAATATAAGATAAAATGCTCTCCAAATTATATCAAACATTCATAAGCAAAAAAAATTCAATTAAATTGAAATTAAAATTTATTTATATTATACTTATTCTAAAAAATCATAAATTAAATATGGTATTTTTGTTATTAACATATGTACATATTGATTTCATATTTACAAAGAAATCATATATTAATATTAAATTTTTTCATTGTTATACATATGTAGATGTAATTATGTAATTATAATTATATATATATCTTATACATTAAATTAATATTATTCTTTATGAATTTCTTTTTTTATAAATCATTAATGGATAATTACAAGTGGACTGGTGTTTTTATTGGTAATAATAAATCACTTATATTCATATATTAATTAGCGCTTTCCCAACAGTTGATTTTTAAAATTTTCCCACTTTATTAAATATTTTAAAATTACAATTCCATATCAATTATTCAACTTGAGTTACATGATGATCAATCCACTATGTGACCTTTGTAATTATGATGTTTATAGATAAATTGAGCTAGTCATTTCTCTAAAAAAAAATAAAAAAATTTAATGAGTAATCTAATTGCACAATACATAGAAATACACAAAAATTTTACTTAAATTTTTCCCAAAACTCACCCTTAAAAACAACTTGTATAAATATATTTATTTATATTTATAATGGAAAGATTTAATATAATCACATTAATAAAATAAGTTTAAAACGTCGTTTCAAAATTTAGAGTTGGAAGTACTATAAATTATTTGGTACATTGAACTAGTAAATCAATATGTAACGTATTTAAAGGAGGTCAACGTACCGTGACAAACAGATGGGACTCGTGGCATGCAGTTTGGCCAAAACCAACCAAATTAGGATAAAATTTCAGCACACGCGTTTTCGTTTTGTCAAAACACAATTTATTATTACAGGCTTTGTAATAACGCCCGTCCTTGTTTTCCATGAATGATAACAGAAGCAGCAATGGCGTTCTGCCTTGTATCGCTGTTCACAATGTGAAAAGCAAAGCATCCCACACTCATGCCGTGCTGCACTCAGTCACTCATGCCGTGCTGGGAAAGGAAAAGGATCCTACACTATGGATTGGATGAAATTTTTTTGTGCACATAAATTGACTGCCTCCTGCTATAAAATGACATATAGCATCCTGCCTTCAACCACGGATAATCATTTCTGTTTCTGTTTTTGTTTCTATTTCTGTGAAAATGCAGTCATCGACTAAATTGCCCGTTGTTGTTATTGTCGCCTTGGTTGTGGTTCTCTTTGTTGGCACTGCGTCTGCTACTTCGAGGAACATTAATATTTATCGGGTGGGGAAACACAAGGTGATCAATAACCCACCTCCTGTCACTGTTCATGGCAGGAGGCGATCTCTGTTGGAGATAACTGTATACATACCAGACCTTCCAAAGATTCCTCCAGTGGTCATAGGATCATCCCCAGACGCTGGGATAACTCATGCTCCACAAACCCTACCACCTGTACGGCAGCAGCCATTGCCTCCAACGACAGTGACACCTCCCTTGGCCGTGCAACAGCCTTCGAATCCCGTCATTCCAGCCCCTTCCATCCCCTTCATACCTCTTCCACCGCTTACACCTGCTAATTAATCAGTGTCGCCCTAAGAGATAAGTACGAAAACCTAATTATTCAGCAATATAACGTGCACCTTGCCTCAGTATTTGTTATAACTATGTATTACCTACTGTGCCACCCACTAGCTGTGTTAGAAGGTCTGTTTATCGACAATAATGAATAACGGGGCAACAACTTCAGTTTTCACTGAATTCTGTATGTCTGTTTCTCTTTCTATGTCATATGAATAATATAATGCCATGCCATTTCCTCGACTCTGTGCAAAAATGATGTTGCCGATATGTGATTTGAAGTACGTTGCGGTTCATGAAATTTGATAATTTGAAATTCGATAGTTTGTATCAAAATTTAGGAAATTCGATAGTTAATATCCAAATATTGAGGGATTGGTGATAATCGGTTGATTGGGTTTAAAATATAGACGAGGGCTATCGCCTTACAGATTCTTTCTGTATTTTATTTTCGAGATTCTCTTTTAAGATTTTTAGAAATTACAAAGTATACATTTCTAATAATTCTGAATTTACAGTAGATTTTTATAGCTATTTATATTGTTTAAAATTTTTTGGAAAAAATATGTATGAGATTTTCAGCTCTCACCTTTTACTTTTAGGTGGACACTTCACTCATAAATAAAATGCTACTAAAATTTAATACATGGCGAAGTTGGTGATTATAATATAGTAGATAATTGCATGGGTACTTCTATACACCCAAGCCGTACTACTTGTACCTGCATACTGCTGACGTTCTCCTTTACGAAGGAAAATCAACATACCTTGTAAAGGAATAGAAAGAAAGTGATTATTACTCTTGAATCTTGAATCTTGAACTCTAGTCAAAATGGTCAGATTCATTCATTTGAAATTGTAGATTGGAGTTGTTTAGTGAGGAATTGTCTAGACTGTTAAAAGTGGTTGGAATTGGGGGAAAATAAATTTTAAAAATCTTGTAGATGTAGTGTTTGGATCATATTTTTTATGGTGAAAATAGATTCAGCACCATTAAAAACGTCTAAAACACCTAAAATTATGAATTTTAATAGCTTTTACTTAGATTTCCATAACTTTCAAGACAAAAAAAAATAGACTAAAGTGATTAAATTTATAGAATCTAATTTAAACTAAAACTAAACACTAATTTGACATTCCAATATTAACACTAATTTGACATTCCAATATTAACTTATCAGAATTTAGATACCGGTATATTGGACTAATAATTAGTTACTAATGATAATAGAATGAAGATTTCCAACATTCTTTATATTTGAATAAAATTTCTATGAGAAACTGTGTATAAGATAGGATTAATATCCGAAATATTAAACATGAAAAGTTTACTAATGTGTTTCATTTTTTTTTTTTTTTATGAAAATATGTGGTGTGATTGTATTTTTTAATATATTTTATATGATGGATGTTCTTGACTAGATCCCTGCAAAACGATGTTGGTGTTTACCGCGCAACGTTCAACTAAGGATGCTGCGATTTATGAAAAGTTGAAGTTAGATCATTTGTATCTGAATATTCAGGGTTTCCGTGATAATCGGTTGATTAGGATGATGTTGTCGATTCAAAAAATAGAGGAACGTTATCCCCTAAACACAAATTTTACATTTTTATTTGACACGATTTATATATGGAGAGCAGTTATTTTATTTTTAATTATATATATTTCATAGGTGTTTCAGCGAGCTTGGCCAGGGCAGATTCAGCCCATCAGAGACTCCAATTTTTGTCCTCTTTTCAATGTGAATTTGACATGTGTCACTCTTCTTCTAAACTGTTCTGCGTTTCTCTAACTTTTGTTCCAATGTAGACTCTGATTTTCGTCTTTTCCTGCTAATGTGAATTTGAAACGTGTGGCTGCTTTTCTAATATGTTAGTGGGTTTTTGTTAACTCTTATTCCAGAAATGGCTGTTATTCTGTGTATGCAAAATAGTTGCTTCTTCTCTGATTGCTAGTAAGGTAAGGTTGTTTATGCATTCAATTTACACAGGAGAGCAGGTTCATCATTCACCACCAAGTAGCCCAGCCATGGCGTAAATCAGAGCTTCTTTTCTGATTGCTCGTAAAGTAAAATTTTTCATTCATTTAATCTACACAGTAGAGCAGGTTCATCATTCACCTCTAAGCAGCCCCAGCCAAGGCGCAAATCAGAGTTGAGCCAAGCAGCTTTACTTTTTAATTAGTTTGTTTCAGCGCCAGCGTAGAGATCTGAGGTACGACTTATAAATGAAATTTTTGCTTCTTACTATGTCTAAATTGTTTTGCATGATGTGGGATAATGTTTGGCATTGAATTAATTTCATCCTGACTTGTTTCTTGTACTATCTTCTTCCCAACCGTCTGATAAAAAATGGGCAAAGACTTAGTAGTTGGGAAAACAGCCACCATTGCTTCATTTGCAGACATTAAAGCAACTCCAACAACCACATTGATTTTGCTTCCTAAATAACTTTCAGCAGTTTTAAATATTCCTGCAATGGAGGCCGTTTCAAAAGCTATGTGAATATTGCCAACATCTTCATGTGTCCTTGGGATAAATTTATCAACATGAGGCATACCAAAATGTCCTTCAACATGATCCTCAAGGTAATTTGGACATGTCCATTTTGCCAGAACTAGTGAAGTCCTCATCCTTTTTTAGGAGTTTCGCCTTGGCATTCTTTGATGCATGTCTGAGATAGTTATCTAATCTCTGACCCTTTACAATAACAATTATTGTAGGAATTTCCAATTTATCTAAATAAGTTTTGTCCTTGAGATTTGAGTAACCCCATGATTGGAAAGAAAATCTACAAGTTGGCAATAACATCTGTCTTTTGAATATGCACATCTACCGGTACTTCAGTTTCATCTTGAAAACCATTGTCCATGTTATTTTTGAAATCTGATATGCTTGCATTTATACCTGCTAGCCCAACTAATATATCAACCTCAATTTGATTTGATTCAGTTGAATGTTCACTTTCCTTTCTTTTTGCTTTTTAATAATATATGCCCTTCATTATCAACTTCACCCATCATATTTCTTCTTAGATTTGTCTTTGATTTCAAGGGAATTGATTTACCATGAGTAGTTTCAATTTTTCTTTTCCACATTTTTTTGGATATCATTATCCTTTACAGACAAGCCCTCCTCTGCTTTCTTCTTCCCTTATTGAGTAGTTTCAATTTTTCTTTTCCACATTTCTTGGATATCATTATCCTTTACAGACAAGCCCTCTTCTGCTTTCTTCTTCCCTTATTGATAATTATCAATAGACTGAGCCCCCTTCCATTACATACATACTAATGTCATTTGTTTCTTCTCCTTCCTCCAAAAATGTAATATGCTCACTGATTTCAAACTTGTCAACACCATTCATCAAAGATCCTCCACTTACAGAAGACTGATTTGCATCAACTATATCTCGCCTTTTGAACGAGAATATATCTTCCTTATAACTGGTTTCACCTTCCCTCACTGAATTCCTCCGTTATCCATGGTTTTAAAATGCCCATCCTCATCCTTTGTAGGTGCCCGTAGCTGTGCCTCCCTATATGTACTGCTAAAATATTTACAATTTATATTCCTTAGGGCCATAATGCACACATTAGCACCATACGATAAATGTGCTCAATGAAATTAGATTGCAATGACTCGAATTTTACTAGCAGCTTCTTTGAATGGTTTTTTGAATTGTTTGCTCTGTATCACTACCTTACCTTCCAATTCTGCATTAATTACCAGTTGATAGTGTGCCAATGTGATCTTGGAACAACATACAATTGGCCTCTATGTAATTTAATAAATACCCTCCAATTCTCTTCCCATCGCCTCCATATTACAAACCACTATTTAAATCCATGATTCATTCCTTCCCCTGGTTAAAATCGGTCGTCACTAGAGTACCCTCTCATTCTATTTATCTTGAAAATATAAAAATTGGTATAGTAACTGTGTAGATTTGCACAATTGTTCAATCATATTTTTACTATATATTTATTTTTTTCATTTTTCTACTATCTATTTATTATAAATAAATAAAATTTATTAAATTAAAAAGTATTTGAAATTTTTCCTCAAATTAAATGAATTACATATATTCACACAAAAGCAATACTGACTATAAAAAATTATTAATCGCAATTCATTTTAAAGATTACTCTTCACCCTCCATAATCCTCATAACTTAGAAACCATCCTGAGAAAAAAAACTAATTAATAAATCTCACTAATAAGTTTACACTTATTTTAAAATTTAATTTAATTTTATTCATTTACCTAAAGAGAAAAATATAATTTCATACATTTACATAATTACTTTAAAAGGAGAAACGAAACATCAAACATGGAGTTTAGGAAAAAACCCAAAAAAAACTTATCCAACAAACCAGAAAAAAAACTACCTATGTGTAATTCTGAGACCCTCCAATTCTCTTCACATTGCCTCCCGAGTCCTATTTCAAACCACTATTTAAATACATGATTGATTCTTCCACTCGTTAGAATGTGTTATCACTAGAGTTTACAGTTGATCCTGTCAATTGAACAACAACCCGCAACGGCCATTTGTATCTCCCAGATCAAATGAAACGTGGGGCGAAGGGAAAAAATCTGTTATCATCAAAAGATTTGAAGTTTAATAGTTTGGTGAAAGGAAATACAATAAAAGGTTAGAAAATTGTTTTTAAAATATATTAAATTTAGATTTTACATTGTCTAGACAGTGAAATGATTTGTTGTGATTATAAAAATATGATTTTTTAATGAAAATTATGCTAGAAAATCATCAAAAGATTTGTCTAATCAAATGAAAGTTTAATAGTTTAGCGAAAAAAAAATACAATAAAATGTTAGAAAATTGTTTTTAGAATATAGTAAATTTAAATTTTACAATGTCTAAACAGTGAGATGATTTGTTGCAATTGTAAAAAGTATGAATTTATAAAGAAAAACTATACTTTTGAGAATGTGTGTATCATATATTAAATTGGTTTAGTTATCTTTGTAGACTTGCAATTGTTTAATCATGTTTGTTTCTTAGATGATTTATTGCAATGGTAAAAAAAATGATTTTTTAAAGAAAAAATATGCTTTTGAGAATGTGTGTATCATATATTAAATTGGTATAGTTACTTTTGTAAATTTGCAATTGTTTAATTATGTTTGTTTTTGTTTATTTGTTTGTTTGTTTTGTTTTTCTACCCATCTCATTTTAAATGAATAGAATTTCTCATAATTAGTTTAAAAAGAGAAAAGAGACATCAAACATGGACTTTAAGAAAAAACCTGAAAAATAGCTATCCAACTTTCAACTAATTCCTACTTCATTTATAGATACATCTCAATTATATATTTTTTCAACATGAAAAATCTATATATATATATATATATATATATATATATATATATATATATATCTATATTGAATCAGATGGGCCATGTACATTATATCAGCGTGTTTAACAGGAATTATCAAAATATCCAAACAATATTGTAAGCAAGTTCAGCCAGATCCCAAATAAAAACCATATATAGTCATGTACATATCAATGTTGAGAGAATTAGATAAGAGCTGCAAGAGAGCAACAACAGGTATATAAAAGATAATTCAAAATGACTAACTCCTACAGGAAGCTAGTGATGAAATCATAACAACCCATATACTTAGTATTTCTTGTAATTATAAGACACCATCTTATGTCTGTCCCTATATAATACAAAAAACAAAACTGTTATACAAAAAGATATAAACTATATGCATATACTATCTTGGAAACATGTACTCCATTGTGCCAATCCTCTTGTCTTCTATGATTATATCCATTTGCACATCTACCACAATGCATTGTAGTCCTTTTTTTGAGAGCTCATTTGCAATTTGGTTACGTTCTCTGCCAATATGACTGATTGAAAGCTTCTCAAGTTGAGTCTAGAGACATTGTATTCTCCTTAACCAACCATGTAGTGTTGCTTGTTTAATATGAACCTTTCCTTTTACATCATCTAGTATAATCTTTAAATCCACATAAATATGAATCTCAGGGATATTGAGAAATTTTATAAGCCACAACGTTCCCTAAAAAACCATAGCCTCTGCCTTTATATTTGTTCCACAACTAGCATTCCATTGAGCTTTGTATTGTATATCCATTGATATAACTATCTAGAAACCACAACCACATATATTATTTTGAGTCGTACCATCAAAATAAGTAGTCTGGAATTCCATGTGTGGACAAATACTCCTTTTTTGATTTTTTTTTGAATTGCCATCATGTGAAGGATAGAAAGCATATAAAGAGATAATTTTTTCATGTATCAGACTGAAATCCTTTGTCCTATTCTCAAATATATACTTATTTCTCCATTTCCAAAGTGTGGAATGGTTCTCTAGGCAGGTTTTTGTTTATTCCACCACCCCATACAATCTGCAATGTCCTGATATTGATGATATGGAAAACCAAAATGTATAGCTAATTTAATCCATATCTAGATCACCTTTTGACATTTGAGAAACATATGGTAGTTATCCTCTGCCTCATGTTTGCAAATCACACATATACTAGCCCCGTGCCATTGATGCTTTTACAAATTCTCCCACATGAGATTCTTATTGTGGTATACTAACCATGAGAAGAAGATGATTTTAATAGGAATTAGATTGCTCCAGAGGCTAGTAAGAGTTGGGTTCTCCATATTGCTATCGTCACCTCCACATAAAGTCGTATATACATCAGCCACACATATGTTTCCCGCCTTCATCTTCCCTGCCCACACCATTGTATCTCGGTGTTCCTCTTGGCATATACCCAAAGCTTTATAGCCTGCACAAAAATGCTTCCATTTCGTAGCTAGGTTTCCATCCATCCCCAACTCATGTGAAGTTTTCCATATAGGATATCTATCCCTCCATTTGTTCATCAATTGATTCCGAAAAAAAAATACCATGATCATAAAGAAAAGTCAGTAAAGTTTCAGGAAAATAATAGTCCCCACTGGCGCCTAGTATCCTGTCCACCCCAATAATAATCGAGTGTCCCGATCCCATACTCCACACAAATTGTTGTATAAAGTAAGGTGTCACCTTTTGCAAATTGTTCTAGATAGTTGATCCACATGATAAACCAATGTTGTGTTTGCGATACCAAATATAAATTCCCGATTCTTCATATACTTGTGTTTAATCACTCTGCTCCATATACCAGATCCGAATATGGCATGCTAAAGTGATTTCAACCATAGTGAAATTCCAAAGGATTTAAAATTAATTATACCCCATCCTCCCATATTTTTTAGAAGTGCAATATGAGACAGTTTGGTTAAGTGAGTTTTATGGTGATCCTTGCTACCAGTTCATATAAACTTGGCTATGATATGATTAATGTTATGTATAATGGCCAGCAAGATCTGATATAAATGCACCCAATAAACCCCAAGTTGTGCAAGAATAGCTTGTGTGAGAATCACACGACTCCCGAGAGGTAGACAATGGAATTCCCATCCAGCAACCCGTTTGAAGAAACGATCAGCCAACCATTGCCAATCTGAGTCCCTGTAGCAATTTGGTTTAATGTGATATCCAAGATATTGCATACGAGGCAACATTGGTTCCGCATCAATGCAAAAAGTATTTTTGATATATTCAATGATCTCCATATCGCCAGAATCATGATACACAATAGATTTATGTAGATCCATACTCAAGCTAGAAGCAATAGAAAATTTGTTAAAAATGTAGAAAAGATTCAGCCATGTAAGATGATTCAGCATTGCCATAATAAGAACATCATCAACAAAAAAGCTATGAGAAATTTTGATATTGATACCCAATACTAGTGCCTCAATGTGTTCTTCCTCCACTGCTTTTTTGATGCATAAAATCAATCCATCCATAGCTAACATGAACAGGAGGGGGGGTAGTGAACATCCCTGACGCGACCCACATCTAACCTAAAAAAAGTGAGTTGGAAATCCATTGACAATTATAATGTAGTTTATATTCAATACACAAGCCATAACCGAATTCACACATATGGGTTGTAGACAAATTTTGAAAAGGACCATTTCCAAATAACCCCAATCTATGCAGTCATAAGCTTTTTGCAGATCCACCTTCATAATACCAGCTTTGATGTGCTTTGTGTGGATGGAATGCATACACTCTTGTGCTATAGCAACTGCGTCATGTATTTGCTGATCCAGTAAAAACCCAAATTGTTGTGGTGAAATAAACTTTGACAAAATGCACCTCATTCGGATAGCTATGATTTTGGAGATAATCTTATAGATAAGATTGCAAAGCGAGATAGGTCTGAAATCACTAAATGTTGAAGATGGAGATTTCTTAGGGATAAGTGCAATATATGTTGAATTTATGCACGGATGGATATCCACCCTGGTTCTTGACTCCTCCACCATCTTCAAGAGATCATTTTTAAATATATAAAAAAAGTGGGTAAATATCTTGAATGACCACCCATCTGGAACTAGACTTTTATCGTGCTTAAAGGATTTTAATACCTCTAGTATTTCATCTTCAGTGACCTCTTTGAAAAAAATTTCATTGGCTTCAACATCAAACATAGTTGGAAAAAGTTCAACGGCCCATAACAGATCTCCTGCCTCAGCTGCTCCTTTACGATCATATGCACATTGAAAATGTGTAACAACAACATCACTTATGTCCTCCTATGTATGGAAACATCTTCCATCCCCATCATATATTTCCCATATAGAATTGATATTACATCGATGATTCGCATATCGATGAAGTTTTTTGTATCAACGTCTCCTTCCTTAATCCAAATTGCTTGACTCTTCAAGCACCAAGAGGCTTCAATAACTGCTAAAATGTCCTTTTTTTTCCAGTGCTTGTATGCGAGACCTCATATAATCATGAAGAGAATGTGAGGACATTCGAGGGAGTAGGGAATCCAATTCACGTTGTATGTCCCTGAGTTCCTTTTGCTGAGCCAGTGCCTTTTGTCTTTTCCATATTTTTACATATCATCTAAGAACATCCAGCTTAGCCAAAATATGTTCCATAGGGGGAAGACCCAATGTATGAGGCCGGGACCATATCTTGTGTACAAGATCATTAAAATCTTGATCATCAATGCAGGTTCAGTTGAATTTAAATGGGAGTCCATACCTCTAAATCCCCACCTGCCAATGCAGGACAATAAGTCTATGATCAGAGAGAAAATTACTGATAACATCCTAATATACATTAGCCAGGCACTCCATCAAAGTCTCATGTAGAATGAAATCATCTAGCCTTTTCGCAATGTATGCCTCCCCTTTTCTACTGTTATCCAAGGTGGGGACAACCTTTGATGGGCATATCAATGAAATTATGCTTAATAATTGCCTCACGGATCATACCCGCAAATGAATCCATTTTTCTAGTCGTCCCCCATACTTCATCCAGACCAATTGTACAGTTGAAATCCCCCATGACAATTAGAGATGTGAGGTTCATAATACCAGAATCAAACAAAGCCTCCCAAAAAGCCATCCAGTTCCTATATGGACCATATAGGTTCAAAATATGGATACATTCTTGTTGCCCACGAAAATATGCCTCAATTAAGATACCAACTGAGAAATAAAAGGTTGTTTCCAGAACCCAGAGTGGATCCCATAAACCCACAAGACCACCAAAATGTCCATTTGCAGCCGTAGCAGTGATGTACCAATGCGGGAACATTTTCTGGAAATAATCAACAACATGAGGAACCGAATGCATGGTTTCTTGAAGTAAAATGACCCGAGATGTACAGAGAGAAATAAATGCTTGAGAGCTAGGAACTTTGTGGGGGTTCCCTATTGAAATCTGCTGAAATTTTATCATCAATTATTTCACTTTTCATCAGTTATACTCAATTCCTCCTCTTATTTTTCTTTTCCTCTATATCTGTTAGGTTTCCCTACTTTTCTTTGTCTCTCTTTGTGTCATTTTTGTTTTTTTCAATTGCTTCTCTTTTATTTGAAGAGTATCGAGTGCCTTCATGTCTTTTTGGTCGTTTTAACCCCAAAGCATTTCGTTGTGGTTGCTGCACTTTCTTGGCTGATGGTAGGATTTTGGGACCATTTTAATGTTTTACTAGGTTTGCTAATAGTATTTTAGGAAAATGGAGCTCATTTGACCCGCATAGACATGCAGTTTTGTGTTTTACTTAAAATGATAGGAATGCAAATTCCTCATCTTATGATCTAGTTGGATGGTTTATTTGGTCAAGGGGGCCACGGAGTCTTCATTTTGCTTGGAAAATGACAAAATGCAATTTCCTATTTTTTACCTAGGTGAATGATTCATTTGCTCAAGGTGGCCATGTGCTGTATAGATTTATAACTGTAAATGGGCGACTTAATTGTATATGATATTTTGATAAAGCTTATGTTCATCTCGATCTGGGTTTGACTGTGATGCAGTATATTTTGCCTTTTTCCCTGAATCTTTAAAATGTGGACTAGCTGTCAACTTTGACATGAATACAGTTGCCCAAATCTATCTCATGTATACAACATACTGTGCTGACTACGAAAAATGCAGAATTTATAGGATTCTGTTATACAAAATAAAAACACATGTATGCTTTGGGAATTTGATTTTCTGGTAAAATTCTAATTTGAAGGTAATTTTGTTCTCTCGTTCTCTAAGAATTGGGAGATTTGTAGATCATACATTGTGGGTGAAAAACACGGAAATTCAACGATTGAGTGAAACTGAATTATGCAACTTGCACCACGTTGTGGGGAGCTAAGTCAAGGGTTCGATGAAACCTTCAGGGTTGGAATTTGGCGAACCTGAAAAAATTTGAAATTCAGTGGTAATGCTTGGTACTAGTGGTAATGCTTCTGAGGATAAGGGCAGTCCTTTGACAATAGCTCATATACAAAGGTTTTGAAGCTTCTATATGTTAAATGGCTAAACAAGATAGCTTCTATATCTTAAATGGCTAAACAAGATTTGTTAGACCTGTGGATTTTAGTACATGAAACCATTTATACTTATGTTAGCTCACTAATTGGCTCTCTTATGCAGCAATGTTCTTGGATCATATGCCCATTTCATATGGAATGTCTACTAAGTGGTTCTAGCTAATGGGGCATTGATTTGAGTGTTTAATATATTTTTATTCTTTATCAAAGTATTTTTTTTTGCTCTATTTGCTTTTTTCAATTTATGCCTTACAGGAATTCCTTTGCAACATCTGGTGGAAATGCTAGTTATATATATTTCATAGGTTCTTCAGCGAGCTAGTTATATATATTTCATAGGTTCTTCAGCGAGCTTGGCCGAGGCAGATTCAGCCCATCAGAGACTCGAATTTTTGTCCTCTTTCCAATGTGAATTTTACATGTGTCGCTCTTCTTCTAAACTGTTCCTGCGTTTCTCTAACTTTTGTTCCAATGTGAATTTGGAACGTGCTCCTGTTCCAATGTAGACTCTGATTTTCGTCTTTTCCTGCTAATGTGAATTTGAAACGTGTGGCTGCTTGAATTTGGAACGTGCTCCTGTTTCAATGTAGACTCTGATTTTCGTCTTTTCCTGCTAATGTGAATTTGAAACGTGTGGCTGCTTTTCTAATATGTTAGTGGGTTTTTGTTAACTCTTATTCTAGAAATGGCTGTTATTCTGTGTATGCAAAATAGTTGCTTCTTCTCTGACTGCTAGTAAAGTAAGGTTGTTTATGCATTCAATTTACACAGGAGAGCAGGTTCATCATTCACCACTAAGTAGCCCAGCCACGGCGCAAATCAGAGCTTCTTTTCTGACTGCTCGCTAAGTAAAATTTCTCGTGCATTTAATCTACACAGTAGAGCAGGTTCATCATTCACCACTAAGCAGCCCCAGACAAGGCGCAAATCAGAGTTGAGCCAAGCAGCTTTACTTTTTAATTAGTTTGTTTCAGCGCCATCGTAGAGATCTGAGGTACGACTTATAAATGAAATTGTTGCTTCTTACTATGTCTAAATTTTTTTGCATGATGCGGGATAATGTTTGGCATTGAATTAATTTCCTCATGACTTGTTTCTTGTTTCTCGTACTATCTTCTTCCCCACCGTCTGATAAAAAAATGGGCAAAGACTTAGTGGTTGGGAAAACAGCCACCATTACTTCATTTGCAGACTTTAAAGCAACTCCAACAGCCACACTGATTTTGCTTCCTTAATAACTTTCAGTAGTTTCAAATATTCCTCCAATGGAGGCCGTTTCAAAAGCTATGTGAATATTGCCAACATCTTCATGTGTCCTTGGGATAAATTTATCAACCAGAGGCATACCAAAATGTCCTTCAACACGATCCTTAAGGTAATTTGGACATGTCCATTTTGCCAGTGAAGCCCTCATCCTTTTTTAGGAGTTTCACCTTGGCATTCTTTGATGCATGTCTGGGATAGTTATCTAATCTCTGACCCTCTACAATAACAATTATTGTAGGAATTTCCAATTTATCTAAATAAGTTTTGTCCTTGAGATTTGAATAACCCCATGATTGGAAAGAACATCTACAAGTTAATCTACAAGTTGATAATCATGATGTGAATCAGATTTTCATTTAGGAACCTTCAATGTGGCAATAACATCTGTCTTTTGAATATGCACATCTACCGGCACTTCAGTTTCATCTTGAAAACCATTGTCCATGCTATTTTTGAAATCTGATATGCTTGCATTTACACCTGCTAGCCAAACTAATATATCAACCTCAGTTTGGTTTGATTCAGTTGAATGTTCACTTTCTTTTTGCTTTTGTAATAATATGTGCCCTTCAGTATCAACTTCACCCATCATATTTCTTCTTAGATTTGTCTTTGATTTCTTTGGAATTCACCCATCATATTTCTTCTTAGATTTGTCTTTGATTTCTTTGGAATTGATTTACCATTAATAGTTTTAATTTTTCTTCTCCACATTTCTTGGATATCATTATCCTTTGGATATCATTATCCTTTACAGACAAGCCCTCTTCTGCTTTCTTCTTCCTTTTTTCTTATCAATAGACTGAGCCTCCTTCCATTGGCTTTTCTTTTGAAACACATACATACTAATGTCATTTTTTTCTTCTCCTTGCTCCAGAAATGTAATATGCTCACTGATTTCAAGCTTTTCAACACCATTCATTAAAGATCCTCCACTTAAAGAAGACTGATTTGCATCAACTATATCTGGCCTTTTGGAAAAGAATATATCTTCCTTATAACTGGTTTCACCTTCCCTAACTGAATTCCTCCCTTGATCCATGGTTTTAAAATACCCATCCTCATCCTTTGTAGGTGCCCGTAGCTGTGCCTCCCTATATGTACCTGTTAAAATATTTACAATTTATATTCCTTAGGGCCATAATGCACATATTAGCACCATACGATAAATGTGCTCAATGAAATCAGATTGCAATGACTCGAATTTTACTAGCAGCTTCTTTGAATGGTTTTTTGAATAGTTTGCTCTGTATCACTACCTTACCTTCCAATTCTGCATTTTTTACCAGTTGATAGTGTGCCAATGTGATCTTGGAACAACATACAATCGGCCTCGGAACAACATACAAGTGGACTCTATGTAATTTAATAAATACCCTCCAATTCTCTTCCCATCGCCTCCATATTACAAACCACTATTTAAATCCATGATTCATTCTTTCCCCTGGTTAAAATTGATCGTCACTAGAGTACCCTCCCATTCTATTTATCTTAAAAATATAAAAATTATAAAACTTGGTATAATAAAGGTGTAGATCCCTCCCATTCTATTTATCTTTAAAAATATAAAAATTATAAAACTTGGTATAATAAAGGTGTTAGATTTGCACAATTGTTCAATCATATTTTTTATTATATTATATATATAATATATAATATATATATAATAAAATTTATTAAATAATAAAAAAAAATTGAAATTTTTCCTCAAATTAAATGATACATATACTCACCCAAAAGCAATAATTACTATAAAAAAATTATTAATCACAATTCATTTTAAAGCTTACTCTTCACCCTCCATAATCCTGATAACTTAGAAACCATCGTGAGAAGAAAAACTAATTAATAAATCTCACTAATGAGTTTACACTTATTTTAAAATTTAATTAAATTTTATTCGTTTACCTAAAGAGAAAATATAATTTCATACATTTACATAATTACTTTAAAAGGAGAAACGAAACATCAAACATGGAGTTTAGGAAAAAACCAAGAAACAACTTATCCAACAAACCAGAAAAAAAACTACCTATGTGTAATTCTGAGACCCTCCAATTCTCTTCACATTGCCTCCCGACTCTTATTTCAAACCACTATTTAAATACATGATTGATTCTTCCACTGGTTAGAATGTGTTATCACTAGGGTTTACAGTTGATCCTGTCAATCGCACAACAACCCGAAACGGCCATTTGTATCTCCCAGATCAATTGAAACGTGGGGCAAAGGAAAAAAATCTGTTATCATCAAAAGATTTGTCTAATCAAATGAAAGTTTAATAGTTTGGTGAAAAGAAATACAATAAAAGGTTAGAAAATTGTTTTTGAAAATATAGTAAATTTAGATTTTACATTGTCTAGACAGTGAAATGATTTGTTGTAATTATAAAAATATGAATTTTTAATGAAAAATTATGTTAGAAAATCATCCAAAGATTTGTCTAATCAAATGAAAGTTTAATAGTTCACTGAAAAGAAATACAATAAAATGTAGTTTAATAGTTTAGTGAAAAGAAATACAATAAAATGTTAGAAAATTGCTTTTGAGAATATAGTAAGTTTAAATTTTACATTGTCTAAACAGTGAGATGATTTGTTGCAATGGTAAAAAGTATGAATTTTTAAAGAAAAATTATACTTTTGAGAATGTGTGTATCATATATTAAATTGGTTTAGTTACTTTTGTAGACTTGCAATTGTTCAATCATGTTTGTTTTTGAGATGATTTGTTGCAATTGTAAAAAAAATGATTTTTTAAAGAAAAAATATGCTTTTGAGAATGTGTGTATCATATATTAAATTGGTATAGTTACCTTTGTAGATTTTCAATTGTTCAATTATGTTTGTTTTTGTTTATTTGTTTTGTTTTTTCTACCCATCTTATTTTAAATGAATAGAATTTCTCATAATTACTTTAAAAAGAGAAAAAAGACATCAAGCATGGACTTCAAGAAAAACCCGAAAAATAGCTATCCAACGTTCAACTAATTCCTACTTCATTTATAGATACATCTCAATTAGATATTTTTTCAACATGAAAAAAACTATATCTTATATATTATATATATATATATATATATATATATCAATCAGATGGGCCATGTACATTATATCAGCGTGCTTAACAGGAATTATCAAAATATCCAAACAATATTGTGAGCAAGTTCAGCTAGATCCCAAATAAAAACCATATATAGTCATGTACATATCAATGTTGAGAGAACCAGATAAGAGCTACAAGAGAGCAACAACAGGGATATAAAAGATAATTCAAAATGACTAACTCCTACAAGAAGCTAGTGATGAAATCATAACAATGCATATACTTAGTATTTCTTGTAATTATAAGACACCATCTGATGTCGATCCCTATACAATACAAAAAACAAAACTGTTATACAAAAAGATATAAACTATATGCATATACTATCCTGGAAACGTGTACTCCATCGTGCCAATCCTCTTGTCTTCTATGATTATATCCATCTGCACATCTCCCACAATGCCTTGTAGTCCTTTTTTTGAGAGCTCATTTGTAATTTGGTTACATTCTCTGCCAATATGACTGATTGAAAGCTTCTCAAGTTGAGTCTAGAGACATTGTATTCTCCTTAACCAACCATGTAGTGTTGGTTGTTTAATATGAGCCTTTCCTTTTACATCATCTAGTATAATCTTTAAATCCCCATAAATATGAATCTTAGGGATATTGAGAAATTTTAAAAGCCACAACGTTCCCTAAAAATCCATAGCCTCTGCCTTTATATTTGTTCCACAACCAGCATTCCATTGAGCTTTGTATTGTATATCCATTGATATAACTATCTAGAAACCACAACTGCATATATTATTTTGAGTCGTACCATCAAAATAAGTAGTCGGGAATTCCATGTGTGGACAGATACTCCTTTTTTGATTTTTTTTTGAATTTCCATCATGTGAAGGATACAGAGCATATAGAGAGATAATTTTTTCATGTATCAGACTGAAATCCTTTGTCCTATTCTCAAATATATACTTATTTCTCCATTTCCAAATGGTCCATAAGAAAAAGTGTGGAATGGTTCTCTAGGCAGGTTTTTGTTTATTCCACCACCCCATATAATCTGCAATGTCCTGATATTGATGATATGGAAAACCAAAATGTCTAGCTAATTTAATCCATATCTAGATCACCTTTTGACATTTGAGAAACATATGGTAGTTATCCTTTGCCTCCTGTTTGCAAATCACACATATACTAGCTCCGTGCCATTGATGCTTTTACAAATTCTCCCACATGAGATTCTTATTGTGGTATACTAACCATGAGAAGAAGATGATTTTAATAGGAATTAGATTGCTCCAAAGGCCAATAAGAGTTGGGTTCTCCATATTTCTATCGTCACCTCCACATAAAGTCGTATATACATCAACCGCACATATGTTTCCCGACTTCATCTTCCCTGCCCACACCATTGTATCTCGGTGTTCCTCTTGGCATATACCCAGAGCTTTATAGCCTGCACAAAAATGCTTCCATTCCGTAGCTAGGTTTCCATCCATCCCAAACTCATGTGAAGTTTTCCATATAGGATATCTATCCCTCCATTTGTTCATCAATTGATTCCAAAAAGAAATACCATGTTCATAAAGAAAAGTCAGTAAAGTTTCAGGAAAATAATAGTCCCCACTGGCGCCTAGTATCCTGTCCACCCCAATAATAATCGAGTGTCCTCATCCCATACTCCACACCAATTGTTGTATAAAGTAAGGTGACACCTTTTGCAAACTGTTCTAGATAGTTGATCCACATGATAAACCAATGTTGTGTTTGCGATACCAAATATAAATTCCTGATTCTTCATATACTTATGTTTAATCACTCTTCTCCATATACGAGATCCAAATATGGCACGCTAAAGTGATTTCAACCATAGTGAAATTCCAAAGGATTTAAAATTCATTATACCCCATCCTCCCATATTTTTTAGACGTGCAATATGAGACAGTTTGGTTAAGTGAATTTTGTGGTGATCCTTGCTACCAGTCCATATAGACTTGGCTATGATATGATTAATGTTGTGTATAATGGCTAGCGAGATCTGATATAAATGCACCCAATAAACCCCAAGTTGTGCAAGAATAGCCTGTGTGAGAATCACATGACTCCCTAGAGACAGACAATGGAATTCCCATCTAGCAACCCGTTTGAAGAAACGATCAGCCAACCATTGCCAATCTGAGTCCTTGTAGCAATTTGGTTTAATGTGATATCCAAGATATTGCATACGAGGCAACATTGGTTCCACATCAATGCAAAAAGTATTTTTGATATATTCAATGATCTCCATATCGCCAGTATCATGATACACAATAGATTTATGTAGATCCATACTCAAGCTAGAAGCAATAGAAAATTTGTTAAAAATGTAGAAAAGATTCAGCCATGTAAGATGATTCAGCATTGCCATAATAAGCACATCATCAACAAAAAAGCTATGAGAAATTTTGATATTGATACCTAATACTAGTGCCTCAATGTGTTCTTCCTCCACTGCTTTTTTGATGCATAAAATCAATCCATCCATAGCTAACATGAACAGGAGGGGGGGTAGTGAACATCCCTGACGCGACCCACATGTAGCCTGAAAAAAGTGAGTTGGAAATCCATTGACAATTATAACGTAGTTTATATTCAAGACACAAGCCATAACCGAATTCACACATATGGGTTGTAGATCAATTTTGAAAAGGACCATTTTCAAATAACCCCAATCTACGCAGTCATAAACTTTTTGCAGATCCACCTTCATAATACCAGCTTTGATGTGCTTTGTGTGGATGGAATGCATACACCCTTGTGCTATAGCAACTGCGTCATGTATTTGCCGATCCAGTGAAAACCCAAATTGTTGTGGCGAAATAAACTTTGACAAAATGCACCTCATTCGGATAACTATGATTTTGGAGATAATCTTATAGATAAGATTGCAAAGCGAGATAGGTCTGAAATCACTAAATGTCAAAGATGGATATTTCTTAGGGATAAGTGCAATATATATTGAATTTATGCACGGATGGATATCCACCCTGGTTCTTGACTCCTCCACCATCTTCAAGAGATCATTTTTAAATATATAAAAAAAGTGGGTAAATATCTTGAACGACCACCCATCTGGAACTAGACTTTTATCGTGCTTAAAGGATTTTAATACCTCTAGTATTTCATCTTCAGTGACCTCTTTAAAAAATTTTTCATTGGCTTCGACATCAAACATAGTTGGAAAAAGTTCAACGGCCCATAACAGATCTCCTGCCTCAGCTGCTCCTTTACGATCATATGCACTTTGGAAATGTGTAACAACAACATCACTTATGTCCTCCTATGTATGGAAACATCTTCCATCCCCATCATATATTTCCCATATAGAATTGATATTGCATCGATGATTCGCATATCGATGAAGTTTTTTGTATTACTATCTCCTTCCTTAATCCAAATTGCCCGACCCTTCAAACACCAAGAGGCTTCAATAACTGCTAAAATGTCCTCTTTTTTTTTCAAGTGCTTGTATGCGAGACCTCATATAATCATGAAGAGAATGTGAGGACATCCGAGGGAGTAGGGAATCCAGTTCACGTTGTATGTCCCTGAGTTCCTTTTGCTTAGCCAGTGCCTTTTGTCTTTTCCATATTTTTACATGTCATCTAAGAACATCCAGCTTAGCCAAAATATGTTCCATAGGGGGAAGACCCAATGTATGAGGCCGGGACCATATCTTGTGTACAAGATCATTAAAATCTTGATCATCAATGCAGGTTCAGTTGAATTTAAATGGGAGTCCATACCTCTAAATCCCCACCTGCCAATGCATGACAATAAGTCTATGATCAGAGAGAAAATTACTGATAACATCCTAATATACATTAGCCAGGCACTCCATCAAAGTCTCATGTAGAATGAAGTCATCCAGCCTTTTCGCAATGTATGCCTCCCCTTTTCTACTGTTATCCAAGGTGGGGACAACCTTTGATGGGAATATATCAATGAAATTATGCTCAATAATTGCCTCACAGATCATACCCGCAAACGAATCCATTTTTCTAGTCCTCCCCCATACTTCATCCAGAGCAATTGTACAGTTGAAATCCCCCGTGACAATTAGAGATGTGAGGTTCATAATACCAGAATCAAACAAAGCCTCCCAAAAAGCCATCCAGTTCCTATATGGACCATATAGGTTCAAAATATGGATACATTCTTGTTGCCCACGAAAATATGCCTCAATTAAGATACCAGCTGAGAAAGAAAAGGTTGTTGCCAGAACCCAAAGTGGATCCCATAAACCCACAAGACCACCAAAATGTCCATCTACAGCCGTAGCAGTGATGTACCAATGTCGGAACATTTTCTGGAAATAATCAACAACATGAGGAACCGAATGCATGGTTTCTTGAAGTAAAATGACCCAGGGATGTACAGAGAGAAATAAATGCTTGAGAGCCAAGAACTTTGTGGGGGTTCCCAAACCCCGTATATTAAGAGATAAGATAGTAGGCATGGCACATCCTGCGCGGGCATCCGTGCTCCAAGGGCCTGAGTGGATGGAATATTAGCAATAGGTCCATCAATAAGTGAATTATATATAGGGTAATGAGATGTATTTTGTCTTGCACGACCCCTAAAATGGTGGCTTCCACAGTTGCCTTTACGTCGGACAATGATGTTCCCCACTGAGGTGGGACTGATATGAGGAGAAGAAATACTAAGAGGCTTATGAATGGTAAGAGACCAAAGGTTAAAAGTTTTCCAGTTAAGTAATGATTCCAGATCACTACCCATAGATTTGGTAGGCAAGGTTTGCGGGGTGATAGGAGGGCTACTACTAATGTGAGGACCCTAAGTTTTAGGAGCATGCGGAGGAGATGGAATATAGGTAACAAATGATGTGGATGGTACATCATGTGATGGATACAACTTGGGAGTGACATGACCAGGAGAAGAAAACCCTTGGGATGGAGGAGGAATGGACGGACCAGAACAGTGAAATCCACGTGGATCAAATTTTTCAGAGGAGAAGGAGGATAATGGAATGTTGACCGGGGATATGTCATTACATGAAGAACTATGTACAGAGTAATGTGAAGGTTGAGTTCCATGATGAGTACTTGATTGTCGACATGGATTATGACCCAAAAAATATGCGGCAGTCTAATGCAACTTGTTTGACGCCCCCATATAGTTTCGACCATAATTTCTGCCACCCTTGCACCGAGAGAAATTTACCACAATATGTCCCATATGATGGCATAAGAAGAAGTGAAAGGGAACTCCCCAGTAGTCAAACCTTTGAGTGAGGCTTGTCTCCCCCCAGTGTAAACCAATATGTTCTGGGAAGCCCCCCCAATATTCTTTTTCAATTAGTATCCATGCGACTCGTTTATCAAGGGCCCCTAAGCAACGAGGATCAATGTATTTGAATTTCCCAATCGCGTTACCAATATCCTCCAAAGCCTGTTTCGTTCATAACTCAATAGGTAATCTAGGTAACTTCACCCAAATTAATTTATTATGCGGGGTGTTATTAAGAGAATTTAATCCAATAAACCAGGAATGAAGTTCTAGGAAGTTGCGCCCGTCAATCCATGGAATAGATTTAATCTTCTGTAGGTCTTCTTGACTCGGGAAGTGGAAGCTATACCAGCCCCGAAGCAGCCTCACAACCGTTGGCATGCAACCCAACATGGTCTTCCACTTTTGCCCAATCCAAAATCGCATGTCTGAATCAATTTTATTAGAGAAATGCCAACGCCCAACAAGTGCACGTTTTTGCAGGCTAGTAATGCAATCATTCAGCTTCTCAAATTCAAAAACCAGAGCAGGCGGCGAAGAAGTAGTTCTAATAGAATGGATCCAATAGCTAGATCTCCTTGCATGATTTGCATGAGTGCCACCCCATGGATCAAGGGATGCTTGATCACCACCTGACGCAGACACATCCACTAAAATGGTGTGCTAGCCATCAAGAGATTACGTACCGCCACAACGACCACCCCATGAACACTATAGTTGTGTGACTCAGCCTCCTCCGTGGCTTTTATGAAAGCCTCCTATGCCGACGTGTCAGAATCCAATATATCTATACCACCCAGGACAATGAGACCCCACAATAAAGTCACCCCCCTATCCAGACAGCCACGCTAGATAGCCAAGTGCGAAATAAATGCTATAAACAGATGGTAGATGCAACAGCTAGGAGTGTGCACCAAATATATTAAATCAGATGACGCATCCTGGTACAAACTGAAAATTTTCACAAACCTCAAGAGGTGGGCACAAAAAGGGAATAAAACCCCTTATGGAAACGACGTCAAACCAACTCCCGAAATAGGTAATAAAAGGAATGTTAGACGGTAATTAATCCAGTTCAAGATGGGATGAAAACCGAGGTAACCCGCAGAACATAAAAGGCAGATCCGAGATGTGTAGAAGACATATGGCATGTGTCATATTCAATGGGATGGAATATAGCCACCGAACCCCAAAAATTCAAGGTAACTGGGAATTACCAGAAAATTAAGCCGGGAAATACAGTGCGACCAATGGCAAGTGCAACAGACCACAATGGAAGCAATGTACCAAAGAACCCAATACATACATCCTAGAAATCACAAGAGTTAAGCTCCATCACAGCAGCAAATGTAGAAACAACCCTTACAAGACCACCATATATCACCCAGAAGAAATCCAAACTGCTTGCAAGACTAAGAGATATAAAATGGACTGGTAAGCTTTGGACAGGGAAAATACCTACTAAAACCCAGACCAAAAAATCCCTCAGGAGTGGTAGGTATACAATGACAAAATAAATACTCAATGCCCAGTTGCATGACGACGCCTATGGAAGGATGAGAAATGAGTCGTGAAAATACGATATAAGATATAGATCGAGATATCAAATAGTACCAGGATGTGGATCAACTCCGACCACATTTCCCATACACAGAGCTGAAGTAACATTCCCAAAACAAAGACAATAACTAAGAAATAAAAATGGCAACCACAATCCAAGTGCATCAATTATCATAAGCAGCGTCGACTAAAAACACATAATAGCCATGGTACCAACCGTTGTGAGCTCCGTATCCATGGAAGCCGACAAACAGAATATCAAACCCGTGCCATTTCACAGCATCTCCTCCTCGGTACAATCCCTTTTCACCAACAAGGAATTAGCTTAGGCAGATCAATCTGGCAGATATGCTGAGTAGCTTCTCCTTCGAGGTGTAGCCCTTGGTAGAATGAAATTTGTCGCCACCGAGGTGCTCAACTCTTCTATCTGGCCACAATTTGTTGTACAAGTTTCCAAATCGGTTTCTATTAATCAACAAGTTCACACTCTTAACCACATCTCAATTATATATACCCAAAATATACAACTCGTACAAAACCACAATTGAGAACAACCTTTAACTAATTTAAAATGTATTATTTTTTAGAACACCTCTATCACAATACAAACAACCAAACACAATTCCTACTTCATCTAGAGATAAATATCAATTATATATTTATATAAACTCTATAAGCAACACAAAACCAAAACTAAAAAGCAACCTCTAACAAATTTTACATCTAACACATTACAAACGACCAAACACTTATTTAAAATAAAATAAAACGAAGCTATAAAACACGTAAAAACAAAATAAAACATAAAATATTAATCAACAATAAACCATTTAAGAAAACCAAACACAATTAAAAACTAAACCAATACTAATAGAAAAGAAACAATAATAAACACAATATGCTTTAACATAATAGACACAAACCAATACTAAAACAAGTATTGCATAAGAATATAATTTTTATTAGAGAAGCTAGAAAATATATAATTAAACTTAATATATTAGAAAGTGTGATCTTTTAGAAGATAATTAAAGTAAGAAAAACATTGAACCATTTATTCTAAAAGAGAGAAAATAAAAATTCAAGAACACATGTTTATATAAACAATTATTAAGTGTATAACCTTCCATACCACTATATTAACATTATGCAACTCGTAAAGTTACAATAAATATATGTTATATATTAAGCTAATACTAAGTACATATACTATTATTATATTTATATTATAAATTTATTATATATATATGTTTTAATTTTGATCTTAAGATTACTTTAAGCAAAAAAATACATTAGTTAACAATAAATAACTTTAACAAATTAAATGAATACAAAACATTGACCCAGATTTATTGAAATTGCAAAAGGTATGATTTGTCAAAGAAAAGTTATGCTATTGAATGAATTTGTGTATAATATATTTTACTTTGAAATTTTATGTTGTATTGTAATTTATATATATTTTATTTTACAATTTTATTATTCTAAAGTTACGGTTTTTTGGTACTTGTTTATTTAATTAACTCATTTCACTTTCTATATCAGAAATATAAAAATTATTATTGTTATCAGTGCAAATTGTTTAATCATGTTCTATTCTAGAATTTCCCATATTATTCTAAATTAATACAATTTGGTAAAATAAAAGACATTTGAGATTTTTTTAGCCATTATGGTTGGAAGTCTTGCAATTATTTGTTATCATTAGCTAATAAACTATAATGTTATTGTGTCATGTAGTAATGGTGACATTGTTATCAAATCTATAATTTTGGTCAACACCCAAAATACGTAGATATTCTAATGTCATGTGATCAAATGAGTTTGCATGTTATGGATTGTTGCAAGCCTCTTCATTTAAAATATTCTATTTATTTAAGTAAATTTGAATGCAATTTAAAAATTTTCAAAAAACTTTGAAGAAAAATTAATTATATTATTGTTCTTTTTAAATGTAATTTATAATATGTAAATTTACAATGTCTAATATCTTATTATTATAATATTAAAAAGAATCAAATAACATATATATTAAAAATATCATAGCCCATGTTGCAATACTCTAGCCTTTAGAGAAGTTCTATTGGAACTAACAATGGAACTCACATTTGAAGATAAGATGTTTCCATTAAAAGAGTATAATTTGTTGCATTAGTTGGTGTTAGTTAGCCTCTAAAGTACAATAGTTTGAGTTATGAAGTGCAAATTGCACACGCATTATCCATGTGGTTTTGATTGATAATTGAAGTACAAGGTATACTGGTTAGTCCTTCTAATAATGTGCTTAGTTAGCTTGGAGCTAGAGATAGTTTCAAAGCTCCAGGAATGATGGAGAGTGAAATTTCATTTAAAAATGTTAGACAATAATTGGGTAACATAATTAATTTTGACTTAAAGAAGTTATAGATCCTGTTATTGAAAGCTATCTGTAAATGAGTTAGCAAGTAGCATATATAGAAAACCCTCAAACATTTTTTATTGACTCGAGAGGCTCATTTTACAACAAAGTATGATGTGTAACATTGCCCATCTGTCATCAAAGCTAAAAAATTGCTCATGTGTGCCAAAAAAAAAATTAAAAAAATTAAAATCTAAAAAAAATAAAATAATGTGGGCTCATACAAAAATTGCACGTGAAGAAATTGGATCCCTCTCGACTCATGTTAGATCTGTAATTAAGATGGATCTATGTTAGTGTTAAAATAATTGTCAATAGCTACACAATATATTTCTCTTTAATTTAGAAATAAGAAATTTTAAGTTTAGTCTCCGCCAAGTCACAAGTTCAAACCTCATTCATAGGGGCTAAGGAATGGAAACCATTATTTATTTTTTAAGACAAATTTTAAAATCCTAATGAAAAGTTGACTCATGTATGCATTGTATTACCTTGTAATGTTGCATTTCATCCTATCAAGTCTTGCAATTAATTGTTATTATTAGCTAATGAACTATAGTGCATTTCTTCCTCAATATTTGTCTCCACTAAATGACCATATCCCAATGAAGAGGAAGAAAAAATAGAATATGGTAGTCTGCATAAGTCTAGTTTAAAATGGTTTTACCTATATTGAAACTCCATTATGATAAGGTCCTTTGATCCTGTACTCAAAGAAGTGCTTCTTCTAGGTTTATTTCCACACTTTCCAGAAAGGACCCATAACATTTGAAATCATTATGACATTTTTGTATCCTACATTTCCAAAAAAGAATCTTGAAATATTCTTCCTTTTAGGTCATGCAATATCCATCCAAAAGTGTTGTATTCTCAAACCCATTTTTTCTATCATGTTATTCTTCAGAATCATCCACCCCAACACTATGAATTTAAAGAAAGAGAAACCTTGCAATTTCCCTGAATTACATGTATATCATAGTCAATTGTGCATATCTTATTTAGGATCATTATGTAGCCTTTACTTTCAATTCTCTACACAATTTGTTTATATTGCTATGCATTTATAGTTCCTATCCACTTACCATGCCTCTCTTCGAACAACATAGGTGTGTCACAATGGAGGAAACCTTAACTAACAATGCAATTTAATTGTTGATGGTTGGCTCTACTAAGTTGTAACCAGTCCTCCAATTCATTACAATTGAGAATTTTTGTGCAGTTAGGGCTGCATCCCATCGATACTGTCTATCTCTCTTTGATGGAACCCACAAGCATGCAGTCTAGTTTCTTATTACTCACAATTCCCTAGCAACAGCTAGGGATCTTTGACTAGGATCCATTATGCTCCATCAAAATCTGTATGTTACAAATTCTCCTGCTTGCTTCCTCGCATTCATCTCCTTTTAAGTCCTTTTTTTGGCATCTACTATATTTATTTCTTCTTCTATTTTTTTCCTCCTCTCACAAATATTCTATTTTGCAGGACACAATAAGTAATCAATCTCAAGATTATTCACATTGAAACACAATTGGTAGGTGATTCAACCCCTCTTCTTCTTTCCAACAATGAAGGTCTCCATGTTAGCTCATCCTCAACAAATGCCTATACCCTCCTGACGATGCCCATGATAGAGTCCCAACCTACAACTTTGAATGTAGATATTATTGCTCCTCCAAAAACACTCCCTTTCAAGGCAATAAACCCATCATGTAAATTGTATTCCATCCAACGTAGGGCCCTCATGAGAACACCCCTCCGTGAATACAAAAAATCGCGTGGAACTGCCAAATCACTCGACTTCGACCTTGTGGATCATGACAGTGATGAAGTCTACATAACTACCTTCAATGAATTGACAGACTTGTTGAATGTTCTTGTATGCATTGGTCAACTATACGTAGTAAAAAATGGCACCAAGAAGGCCCCCAATCCCAACTACAATCATCTAAGTCATCCATTTCAAATTCTCTTCCTCTTTGCATCAACTA
Source organism: Pinus taeda (assembly GCA_000404065.3). Classification (NCBI taxonomy): domain Eukaryota; kingdom Viridiplantae; phylum Streptophyta; class Pinopsida; order Pinales; family Pinaceae; genus Pinus; species Pinus taeda. The sequence goes on from APFE031337922.1 coordinate 97,008, forward strand.
TGTCTCAGTGCATACATGATGATCAATCAATTCCTTCCCATTCCTTTCATTTCACGCCAATTAGTTCACTCAACATTGTAACTCACAACTCAATTGTTGATTTTGTTGGTATTGTTAGTTCAACTTATCCAACATCCATTATAGACTGACATGCTGGCTTAGAAACTCCTAATAAAAATCTCACGTTGCACAACATGTCAGCGTGTAGCATTGTTGTAACCTTATACGGTGCACAATGATGTGCTAAAGGGAACATACTTTATGAACTTTGTGCTTCAAGAACCATTCCATTCCTTGCAATTATAGGGGGTTGCATCATTAAGTTCAATGGAAAGACTATCAGGACAATTCCCACCACCCGCCTTCTTATAAATCTAGATATTGCTAAAACACAACAGCTCCAACAATGGTTTTAGGAAACAGGTTCCAATGCATCCTCACCTTCACAAAGCTGAAAATACACAGGAATCTTAGGCAGGCTCTTCAAAACAAAAATAATCTACGAACTGTTTTAATTCCCCACACTGAGAAAGCTCCAAGGGTTGTCATCCATGTTATTGTTATAACAATAAACATGGAAGACTTTCACTTCCTTGCATGCCCCCTTAGCATTGATGGAATGCAATGCATGAAAATGGTTGTGCAACATTCTGATAACATGTGGCATTGCACAAAATGCAATGATGCCTCCATTAAATGTGACTATCACTATGTACTTTGTCTTCAATTGCATGACCACAATGGCCATATAGGAAATGTCGTTGCTTTTGATGATGCTACAATTGAACTCTTGGGTGTAACCACGAAGGACCTATGTCTCTTTTCAATCAAGCTAGAATCTATTAGATACATCTCCACCAAGGTTAAGTGTCTTCATTACCTTTACACCCTCTCTATTAGAACATACACTTTCAATGGTGTTGAACACCTTTAGGAAACCCTCATGCACTTTGAAGAACTTCCTTATGCCTCTGCATCAACCCTTCTCCTACAAGAAATTAAAGAAAATTGAAGTCCTCCCACAAGGACTTATCATGAGCTTTAATTCCATTGTTTTCCCTCTCCTTTTTTCCCTTTCATGTTTCCATTTTGCACACCCTTTCCCTATAATATTTTTGAACTCCATTTTTTCCCCTACTTTCTCAAAGTTTTAGAAGTTGGGCTACCACAGTTCTTGTTACTTTTGTAATTTTTTCTCATAAATACATAAAAATTAGGTTATTTGCGTTTCAAATATGCATATGGATATCGATATCCTCTAATGTGAAACCCTTACATGTCTACTACTTCTACTACTGGTAAAATATAATCATGTGCTTTTCAACATCCAAAACAAACCTACATAGTGAAATTGTTCCTAATAATGGTAGTAGTCATTTGAACATCCTGTTCTTTAATTTTCAAAATTAAAAAAAAGAAGGGGCCCTCACTTTGAAGAAGTTGTCATAAAATACATTTGCACCAGATGTTGCAAAGAAAACGTCGTAAGGCATAAAGTGCAGAAATCCATTTTGTATAGTCTCTAGAGAACAAGAGAACCCACCATAATAGGCATTTGCCAAGCTTCCATGTGGAATGTAGTCATAAACGAGCAGTTTTTCCTCTATACCCCAATAGAAAGCTCGGAGGCAAACAATTTTGGGATGTTTAACCCTACCGATTGCTTTAGCTTCTGCTTCAAAATCCTTGTACCTTTCCAAACCACCATCACCAAGTTGCCTTACTGCAAAAGTCAGCCCATCTTCTAGAAATGCCTTATACAATATAGTATAACCACTGGCACACAGATTAGAACGGTATATTAGTTCAGATATGATGACATGGATTGGTATCCTAAGGTCAAAAAAGCAATGAGGTACAACGTTGAGAACCTAACCATTCAAGTTATTCTGCAATGGTCCATCAGAAAGGGTTTTCTTTGTCCAATAAAACATTTCATCGCAGCTAATGCTCTAGGTTAGCTAGATTCAAGTGCAAATCGAAGGAATGATCATTATCAGGTGCCTACAAGATGTTTTAAAATCCACTTTCTAAATGACTTTGTGCTCTCTCTAGAATTAGCCCAATCTTTGGATATGATGATGTGTTGGATTTGACCCAAGTTCGAGAAAGCAGAGAGCATTATGTCCACCAAAGCATCTGTTAAGTTTCACGCTGGGCATCTAGTCTTAAGAAACAAGTTACAACTAAATCATAATTAACAATTACATCTGAATCAGGTGATTTTTTATTCAAACATGGATGGCATAACAATGTTGACAATGTGAAAATGGAAGAACTTTTACAAGCTGGTGTTGAGACAACGCCCAGTCAACCCAATGGCAAACTGATTAGGTTCTGATGGATGTGCAGCAATCATAAGCGGATAGACATTGCCACTGCACATATAAATCAACACAAATCTAGAATCTTGCTTAGAATTAAAGACATCAACAGACATTTCAAATCTTGAACATCTTAAATATCTCAACATAAATGGGTGCATCAAACAGGAAACCGTGAATCTTGAAGGCCTGAGATCACTAGAAAAACTATGCATGGAATTTTGCTTAGAATTAAACACATTGACAGATCTTTCATATCTTGAAGATCTTAATTTTCTCAAAACAAATGCTCGTGTCAAACTGGAAACCTGAATCTTGAAGGTTTGAGATCACTGAGATCACTGGAATACCTGATATAGTATCTGATATGAAAAACCAAAGCCAAAGTCAAAACCCGTCAATAGCCACTGCATTGAAAAAGGAATCAGATCATTAAAATATAAGTGAAGATCATAAAAGATATTTACAAACCATTCAAAAGAGGTTAAAAAATAGAAAGTTTAAATCAAGTGTTTGAACGCTGCAAACAAACCATTAAAAGAAAGGAAATTACGGAGCATAAAATCACAGGATGTGATGTTACCTGAAGAGAGGAAGTTGAGAAAAGATACTCGGATAAAACTTGGCCTGAAAAAAATAAATGAAAAACTAAATCCACATTGAGAATTGCAGACTCCCCAAGTTCTATGTAAAAATGTTGGTTTATGGATTACTATGTAGGATTCCCTAAGGCTCTCCTTAGTGGAAGGTGATTGATAATCAAAATGAGTACTAAATCGTTCCATGTCAAATTTCCTCTTTTTCAAGAGTCGTTTCTGCGTGGTCTTGAAATGAGCGTGGAAGAAACCCTCAAATGTTCACATAAAACAAAGAGGCCCTCAGTCGGACATTTCTGTGGAGAATTCTCTTATGGACATGTATGCCAAATGTGGGAGTATAGAGTTTGCACAACGTCGGTTTGACAAAATTTCAAACAAGAATGTGGTTTCATGGAACATAATGATATCTGGGTATGTCCAGAATGGGCTGGCCATCGAGGCCTTGATACTCTTTCGTAATATGGTGGCAGAAAATGTGACACAAAATTGTGTAACTGCGGCAATCGTGCTTCAAGCTTGTGCACATTTGGCATCATTGCAGCAAGGTATGTCAATACATGGTTATATTCTTAGAAGGCATTTGGAGGTCGATGTTTTTGTGGGAAATTTTCTGATAGATATGTATGTTAAATGTGGAAACGTGGAGATGGCTCAGCAAGTTTTTGACAAAATGTTAAGAAGTGATGTAGTATCATGGAGTGCAATGATTACAGGGTATACCCAAAGTGGACATGCCAAAGAAGCCTTATCATTATTTCAGAAAATGCAACTAGAAGGGCTTCGGCCCAACTCCTTCACAATGGGAGCGTGCTTCCTGCATGTGCTCATTTGAAAGCTTTGCCGGAAGGTAAGTGCATCCATGGTTGCATAATTAGAAGAGGATTTGAGTTTGATGTTGTTGTGAGCACTGCCCTCATAGACATGTATGCTAAATGTGGGAGCATGGAGATTACAAACCAATTATTTAACAAGATGCTTGAAAGAGATTTAGCTTCCTGGAATGCAATGATTACGGGATATGCCGAGAATGGACAAGCCCATGAGGCCTTGACATTCTTTTACCATATGCAAGAGGTAGATTTGAAGCCTGACTCGGTCACCATTGTGGGTTTGCTCACTGCATGCTCACATTTGGCATCTCTGCAATGATGTAATTCAATCAAAATTAGAAATGGGTTTGATTCAGATGTTATTGTGGGTACTGCCCTTATAGACATGTATGCCAAATGCGGGAATATAGATTTTGCACAGAGAGCATTTGATAAGATATCGAAGAGAGATGTGATTCCTTCAAGTGCAATGATTGCTGGGTATGGGATGCACGGTCATTGTGAAGAAGCCCTTCATCTATTTTCCAAAATGATAAATATAGGTATAAGGCCAGACCATATCACCTTCCAATCAGTTTTATCTGCATGCAGTCACGCAGGTTTGGTGGATGAAGGTATGCGATACTTTGATTCTATGATTCAAGATTATTGCATCACGCCCAGTGTGGACCATTTTGCATGCATGATTGATCTTCTTGGTCGTGCTGGACGTCTAAGTGAAGCACAAGAAATAATTGAAAGAATGCCATTAAAACCCAACATTAGTGTGTGGGGGGCCTTGCTTGGTGCCTGCAGAGTTCACCACAACATAAAGCTGGCCCAATATGTGGCTGAACGTCTTTTTGAAATAGACCCTAAAAATGTTGGCTATTATGTTCTACTTTCGAATATCTATGTTGCATTTGGGAGATGGAATGATGTAGCGAAGGTAAGGACGATGATGAAAGAACTGGGGATGAGAAAAACACCAGGATGCAGTTCGATTCTGGTAAATAAGAGAGTTCATGCATTCTTTGTTGGAGACAAATCACACCCTCAATCTGAGAATGTTTATGGAACATTGGAGACCTTGGTTGGGCAGATGAAAGAGGCAGGGTACATACCCAACACTGACTTTGTGCTACATGATGTGGAAGAGGAGGTGAAGGGACAAATGCTTAGCAGTCACAGTGAGAAGTTAGCCATTGCATTTGGGCTTATCAACAGAAGGCCTAGCACTGCTATAAGGATCACCAAAAACCTTCGTATGTGTGGTGACTGCCATAATGCTACCAAATTCATTTCCAAAATTGTAAGACGAGAAATTATTGTGAGGGATGCAAACCGTTTCCATTATTTCATAAATGGATTTTGTTCCTGTAAGGATTATTGGTGACTCTAACAGAGGCAAGCAACAAACATAACTGCACAATATAAACACCTATGTAGATGTTGTGGGCCAGTTTGGGTTGCTTCTATTTTCACTACAATGTAATGTCTAGAAATCTAAGGTGTAACAAGCAACTAAAAAGCTGATGTGTAAGTTGCATAGACTCATCATTGAATGAAATAATGAAAGCATTGTCTGTCATGAACTCTGGCAGATGTTTCTAAGATAATTTATAAATTAAAGTTTAAGGTTCTTCAGGTTTACGTAAAGAGTAGGGACAAACCTTTATTTATAGAGGCTGTCCAATTCTGAAGCATCTATAGCCACACATGTGAGGTTAAGGAAGGACTACCTGTGGTCGTAGAAACAGCCATCATATACCACTATTTTGGGTGCAAAATAGGCCCACAAGGTCTCTCTCGCGAGAAAAGAAGCAAAGAAAGACAACGAGGTAAAGAGCACTGTTTCTAGGGTTTCTATCCACAGATGTGAAGATTCTAGAAGTCAACTTATGCATATTTAACAACAATTGAAGACATTACACTTAAAGGCCTCATTTAGATATACACCTAAGCCTACAAGGTATCCAAGGAAAATGAAGAAGGTTCTCGCTATAATGAAGATAAGAAGCCCTCTTCTAGGAAGTCAAAGTCAAAATATAATTATGATAAGACCCCTTGAGGGCATGTTACATCATGTACAAGGTCATGGAAACATATCCAAGCAAAGTCAAATCCTCTCCTAGCATCAAAGAAGTCTCCTAGCAGCAAAACAATGGATAAAAGATGAATTTTGGTGTAAATTGTCATGTCGGCCTAGAGGACAATCAAGTCAGCCTGAAGAGGAGGGATAATCCTCTATTTATAGAGGCTCTCCACTCCTCATTCTACACACAACTCTCTCTGAAATCTACAAGAAAGAAGAGGGCTAAAAGGAGAAAGAGAAGAGAAAGAAGAGGGTTACAAGGGAATCGAGATAAGAAGACAAAACAATGAAGGTAAGGAGGCCAATTCTAAAGCATCTATATCCACGCGTGCGAGGTTAAGGAAGGACTATCTGCATTCATAGCAGCAGTCATCAACATTGAACCATTATGATCAAGTTATGCCTGTAATACACTCTTAACTCAAAACATAACCCTGGGGTATTGCATTGTAAGGAACGTAACAATTGAAAAATGCGCAAAATAATCATAGTATCATTTATTGCAAGACACAATCCATACAACAGGCCACATGGAGAGTAATGCAGAATTGCAGATCCATGCTGCAACCATAGAATGCACATACTCCACAAGCATAACTGCAGGCTGTAATTGCACATTGCAAACAATAGTTGCTGGTTTATCATTAGCCAACACCCTCTGTGGGGCATCCATTTGAGGATTGTCTTCTTAGCCTACTTTTGCATCATCTTAGCCTTAATCTATTCCAGTTATTTGTACCATTTTATTTTAAACCAGCATAGATTCATCTTAACCCTGGATCTATTAAGCACAAAGAGCGATACAAACAAACCCCCATGCAAACCTCTCAGCACTTAAAATATTTAGGGTTAATAAGGATCTATGTTGGTTCTTTTCTTTTACTTTTTATACTGCCCCTCTTTTTTTAAACTAAATTTCGTATGTCATCTGGAATTCCATTTTAGTTGTATGCATGTTACACACATTACATGTCTCAGTAATATAGAATGCACCTCACTTGTGTCTGTACAATCATAATTTGGAATAAAACTGTGGTTAATCAAGCTTGTAGCTAGCTCATTGCATGCTTATGAACCATCACTCTCACCTGTTAGTGATTACTTCCAAGTTCCACCAGTGACTACCTGTAGTGATGAAGCAAATAATGCAAATTCTTGGCCTCTAACCAAGCAAGCACGAGATTCTTAGTAATATGGACATCATCGTTGACATCTAAAGTTCACTTGTATAAGTGGATGACCAAAGTAGAGAGGTGCTCCAATGATTGTTTCTTTCTACATTGCGATCAATATGGATCATCGCAGAGTAACAAATTTGAAATAATTAAAGCATTGACGTAAAGAAGGAAATTTCTATGCCACCACTATTGAAGGCTTTTCCAAAATGGAGGAGGATATTGTTATTGCAAATATTATTGTATATATTCATAAAATTCAATCTTGGGTTCATGGTTAATAAAGAGTGCACAAGAATATTTGGTTCAAGATTCCTTATAGTCATATAGGGGAAATGTGAGAGAACAAATCAATTATGACATTACCTTCATCAACATGTGGTCGGAATTTGATTTCTAACTATATCACAACAACCCATTCATGGTTGGAAATGTAAACACTTTTATTATGAAACACTAGGGAGTCCATTATAGTCGTGATCTAACCTTCAGACATGCAGAACATATAAGATTCTTCCACAGAAAACATTATGATGTATGCATCCTTGCTACAAGATTAAAAGCCATAAGGACTACAGAACTTGAATCTCCGCTCAATTCACCAATGTTGAGCACATCTTGATGAATGTGCTTGATACATCTGAAGCTTATTCTTGTTTGATACAGGACCAGAATTATAAACGCAAATGCAGATCGAAACCACACACCCCTAACAAGCCCTCCAAACAAGACATAATATTGACATCCAATTTTCTTAAGTAAAAAGCCAACCAAAATTATTCTAATTCTGCAACACATTATATTACAGAATATGATACAATCCGTACCATCTAAAGAGCACAAAACTATCAAGAAAAAAGAACCCATTAAATTTTAACTCTCTGGAAAATTTTCAGTCTGATGCTTGAAGGAGAAAATGATTATATAGACAAGGATAGTGATGTAAAGCATATAAATAGAGAATTACCTGTCCGCAATTGATAAACAGTGCTGCAAGCTGCTCTTCTGTCACCTATATCCAAAAGAGTCATCAGTGTGACTTGATAACAATTGACAAAACTTCACTCGAAATTATCTATGATTTTGCAATCCCGCATATGTCGGTTGCCTATATATATACCAGTATTCTTTTCAGTAAACGTTGACAAGTCTAATTATAGGGCAATGAAAGGGAACCACTGGCATCAATAAAACCAGGAATTAATCTCCCGCTGCACCATAAATTAAATTCAATACAACAAAGCGCCTATGGTGCCATTGAAATCCCAAATTCTCTTATAACTTTCAAATGAAGACACTGCGTATGATTTGGGAGGTGACATTGAGGTGTATACGTGGCTTGAAAAACAAAAATAGCCTTCCAAGTGAGTGGAAGGCATATCCAAGAAGATAAGTTAAACATGGGCCTTGCATAACCAAGAAAATAAGTTAAACAATGCCCTTCCGCACCTAGACGGGCCAGCACATGCATGGGAGAAAGATGGATCACCAAACATCCCAGAGGATATTTAGTACTCGGCATTCTGCTACTCAAATTCATCCTGACATAATATTCATACCAGTTTTAAAATTCCGGTTAAGAAAACGTCAATACGATAAAGGTGCTGTTACTGGAAGTTGTCTTGATACAACAGACGCAATGCTATTGAAAATTATTGTTTCCCTAATTTCTGCCATGAATTCACTTACCTGCTGATCAATATCAGAAACGTAAACCGTTCTTCTAACGCTATCCTCCTGTTGAGCTCTGATGTTCCTACCGTTGAGCCTCCTTTTACCCTGATTGAAGCTGTTTTTCTTCTGATGCACCACCAAGTAAAACAGAACGTCAACAATGCAGCAGAAGATTCAAACTGAAGTGACAGATAGGAGAAGAATAAAAATAACGTAACAGATATAGGATAATCATAATGCCACAGTACGAAATCCTCGAAAGAATACGCCACTTTGATTTCTACTCAGGTTGCAAATTTAGGAGATAATCGTATTAATTTGTAATGAAATCCTTAACAAGTGTAAGGATATGCCACTTTGATTTTACTGAAAGCTTGAGAATTTAGGAGATAATCATATTAGCTTGCAATGAAATACTTTGATTTTTACAAAATGCTTGTGAATTTAGGAGATAATCATATTAGCCACATACGAAATCCTTAACAAGGGTTGTCCCATTTTGATCATTACGAGTTTGAAAATGCAGGAGTTCGTTATGTGGGCGACTAGTGAATCAAATCCTCAACCAGGAATATGTCATTTTGATTTTCAGCAATGTTGCAATGTAAGCTTGCAAATTTATGAGATATGCCATTTTGATTTTCAGTAAAATTACAGATCAAGCAGACATCACATAGACAACAAGGGAACAAACGAAACACGCAAGCATGTTTAAGTGATATTAGTCCCAAAGTGACCGACTATACCTCCCCATAGCCAACTTGGAGAAAGTTGAAGCTTTTGATACATGTAGCACTTTATAAGCCGTTATTGTTTCACAATTATTGTGAATGTGAATTTCTTTTCTGAAAATTTTACTTCGAGAAAACTACAGCTACCCTGACTTATAAGGCATCTAAATACCATCAAAATCACCCAGGAAATACAATGAGAAGCGCTGCGAATGTAAAATTAAAACGCCCTTTTTAAATTTTTCAGTACCTAGTATTAACTACCCTCGCACTTGTTTTTTTTAACATTAAACATCACTCAGAAATTGCAATGCAAAATTCCATGCAGATCAAAGACGAAAATGATATACAAATCTTACCCTCCTGCCGTTATTAGTGAAGCTGCCATTGCCATTAAAAATAAAAGAAGGCGACCTGTGAGGCTGAGGAATGAACTCCTCGGCTAAAGGATTCAGTTTGGAGAGCAAATCTACAAGCTCCCGCATATCGCCATTGAATCCGCCATTATTTTCAGCCCGGGAGAGATCAGGGGTTCGATTTCCGTAACTCGCCCCTTCGACGCTCACATTGTTCTCCACCAAACCCTGAAGAAACAGAATTGAATCCTCTAACTTCCATTCTAACTATTGTATATGTATATGAAGAATAAAACCCTAATGAAAAAGAAATTTAAACACAGTAGGTTGCAATCTAACTATTATAATTGGATTCAAAATGCAAAAGGCTGAAAATTTAAAACAAATGAAGGTTAGTTTATTTTAGTTACCCTTGTGGCTCTTATGTTCTCGATTATCTCAGAGCGGACTCTACGACTCTCAGCAAATTCTCTCTCGAGCGATTTCAACTCGGGCGGCTCCAGAAAAGGATACACAACGAAGTAAAATTCTTTACCAGAAATACATCCATTGGGAATCTGGCGCACTGTTCTTTTCATTTCATCTACCCAGCAACTGTCTATCTCCAAGGTCTCATAGTATAACAGTCTAATCAATTGGATGGATGAGATTATTTTCATCGTCTAACACTTAAATCAAAGGCTCAGAAATGTACACGTAACCCAAGAGGAAAGTTGATTTCAAATGGAAACGCTTTACGGCGTAATAAAATATAATACTAAAATGTTGTAAAATAAATGATGTGTTAGATATTTTAATTATATAACTAAAATATCTAATAAAACAAATTAATAACCAGAATTTTCTTTTAGATAGGCTTTCGATTTTAAGAACATTGGAAGGGAGAAACTATAAGATTTTTGTTT